>CANUEY010066422.1:0-10703 GCA_948099555.1 Croton setiger | reverse complement strand
ATTATTATTATTATTATTATTATTATTATTATTATTATTATTATTATTATTATTATTATTATTATTATTATTATTATTATTATTATTATTATTATTATTATTATTATTATTATTATTATTATTATCTTGCTTCAAGTTATTTTTGTAATCACTCCAAGTCGGTGGCAGATTATCGATTAGCAGGCCAGCAACAAATTCTTTCTGGAGGTTGATTTTTTCAACTGTCATGCCTATAGCAGCTTATGGCACTCATTACTTGGTATCTTCAAGCCCTTGTCCTTTGTCATCTCCTATTGGTAGGACTTGCCTATCCGTTTGTCTATCCAAGAGCACCATATGTATCCATAGCATGCACAAAATGTCCATTTGCTCCCTGCTACTATACCAAATCAAGGTCATTTGACCTACATTATTTAATTTTTTTTTTAATCATATATATTTATAAATTTCGTATATTGAATCCCATAAATTTTTAATATAGATTTTTATATTTTCATGTATTTAATATTGATGCCACATGTAAAATTTTTTTTTTAAATTTGCAACAATAAACAGTTGTCCTTATAGGGTTTATTCTCAAGAATTAAATGAGCTATTGATTATTTATATGTAAAAAAAAAAAAAAAAAGAATTGATGTAGAAACTTTAGCAATGAATGAAAAAGAAAAAGAGTAAAAAGAAGCAAAGAAGAGTAGAGAATACTTTTTTAGTTAGTGTTGGAAAACTATCTAATTAAGATATGATCCAACACATTATCAAATAAGGATTTAAAAATTTAAATAAAAATAAATATGAAAAAAAAGAGTGCATGGATATGTATTTGTCACGCAAGACCACAGGAAATCCATCAATTTAGCTTTAGTTTGAGCTTTAAGTTCGTTTCAATGCTTTTAATTAACTTAAGAACACAAAATTTTTCATAAGCAATAATAACAACTAATATTTATCGGATGTGAAATAAAGGAGCTTTTAAGTCTTTTGAATTGGTAAAGCTAAGAAATCTCTACTTAATTACTCTTTATTCATTTACTTTATCCAAATATACTCATATTTTTCCAGTAAGCTTTTATCTCACTTAAGAGAATGTTTCACGGTTAGCATAAATGTGCCTTATACATCTCTATTCTCTCTCTCTCTCTTTCTTTTTTAATATTCTCCTCAATGATGACATGATCCAGCTGATATAATTGATTCTTTTTATGCTTCAAGTTATTTTTGTAATCACTCCAACTCGTTGACAAATTATGAATTAGGAGCCAGCAACAAATTCTTTTTGGAGGTTGAGTTTTTCAACTTTCATGCCTCTAGCAGCTTATGCATGGTACTCATTACTTGTTATCTTAAAGCCCTTGTCCTTTGTCTTCTCCTATCAGTTTGTCAATTCAAGAGCACCATATGCCTCCGTAGCATGCACAACATGTCGATTTGCTCCATGCTAGTTTATTTTAAAAATATTCCTAAAGATTGTTAAAAAAAAAAAAAATTGAAATGGAATGCAAATAGAACTAACTCCAGTCACTAAGCAGTAGTAGCGGACCCACTATACCAAATCAGGGATCATTTGACCCCAGATTATTTAAATTTTTATCATATATTCTTATAAATTGTGTATTAATTAACTCCATAAAAATTTTAAAATAAACTTTTTTATTTATATGTATTTGATATTGATCCCACTTGTAAAATTTTTTAAATTTGCAACAGCTAAGCAGTTGTCCTTATGGAGTTTATTCTCTTGGACTTAAACGAGTTCTTGATTATCTATTGAAAAAAAAAAAAAAAAAACTGATATAGGAGCTACTAATATTCCATGCTTTTTTTTTTTCATAAGCACAAATTTTATTTATAGGAATTAGCAGATTACAATAGGTTATAGCATGCGAATTAGCTATAATTAGTAACTGACCAAAAATACATTGCTAAACAAGACTGAGCACTAACACAGAAAGATTTGTGGTTCTGTTGACGCCATAGTTGGCTAAGGAATCTGCGAAGGAATTAGCTGAGCGAAGAATGTGTTTGAAAGTGATATTCTGATTATCTTGTTGCAATTCCCAAATATCACCCAATAAATTCCACAGAGGCCATGGTGCTGGTGATGATTATGTGACCCACGTAATTGTGTTAGAGGAGACTAATTTAATAATAATGTTTTGGGTCGACCAACCTCTAGAAATTGTGACTTGTAAAGCTTCATAAATTGCTACCACCTCTCCTGCATTAGAATTCAGAGCACATGCATTCGCTGAGAACATACAAATAACTTGCCCTTGATGATTTCTTAACAAACCTTCGTGGTCCTTGTTTGCCTAAAGAGGATTCGTCGATGTTCCACTTCAGATGATTTTCTGGGGGATGGGTCCAAGAAGGTTTTGGTCTTGGTTTTTGTAGTGGATTCTAGTTTTGAATGACAAAATTGAGGGCTATAGTTTGCTCGATTGAGTAAGAAAAGTTTGGGTTTAGTGCCGTAGTCCAAACAAAAGTGATACTAGCCAGGACCAGGTCAAAGATCCGTTGACGATCCTACGTGGATCATTGACGAGAAGTAGAGCTAAGAGGTTTGAGTCAATGCTCGGATTACACATTCAAGATCAAGTCATAAAAGAATTGACCAATCAAGCATTGGAAAAGTGAACAAAGGAGCTTAAAGGTATGCCTAAGTTAGTATATTTGCTTAGTGTGTGTTTCAAAGAGTTATAAGAAACAAGGGCTGAAGTTGGGTTGAACACATCACCAACATGGTCACCTGGACGTGTAAAATTTCAAAATACAAGAAATGAAATATAATCAAGAAAGGGAACAAGATCCTACTATTAAACCAGAATATCAGCACACTTAATGTAATTGATTCTAGAAAACTACAGAATGAATAAGATGAATCAATTGAGAAAATCCTTTTTCTAAATTAAAAACCAAATCCTTTGGTCATAATACCTAATTGAGGTTTCATCATCTACCCAAACTTACCTAAGAATGACAGGGGATTCTGCCAGTTCCTATACTGGAACCATATAACCAATGGAGCAAACCATCCTGGTAAATCAGTTGCTCCAGCTCTTGCAAACCCTAACCACAAACAAAGCACCTATAGAAAAATAACAATAATCAGTTAGTTCAATTATCAACTAAATTGAATGATCACAACTGTAGTTAATGTGCGAGACTTATGAACTTTGCACTAAGTGGGAGAGAAAAACTTAGGTACATTACTGCCCTTCCTCCACCAATGGAAGACCCAACTTACTAAAGATGGCATGAAGCAGACTCAATAGTGATCACTCGGATCATCTAAAATATTGAGTTAGATCTAGTGACTCAATACTTGGATCACCCAACTATCAAGGAGTTATGAAAAGCTATAAAGGCTACCTACAACAGTGGGCAAGATCAGTTGCAAGTATATGATCTCACAATTAAGGGATATAACATCAAATAGGGAAGACAATCAATTGAATAGTATTACAATATTCTACAATCTGTATGGAAGGAAATTAACCATGAACCCCAAATCCTATGGTCTGTGCAGAGGATATGACATCATATAATCTCCTCCTTCAATAGTTATAGTTATACCAATTTTTACAGGGTATAAATGAAACATTCAATAAAGATAGAAGAGACCTTCTTAAAGAAGATCTGATCCTTACTGTCGAGGTTGCATATGCAGCCATCCGTTGGGAAACAGCCAAAGCGACATCATGGTTGGCAATGAAGGCAGTTATTGGGAGAATCTCCCTCAAGATTTAGAAGTGGATTTGCAGCTAGGGGGAGATCGGAATCAATGAAGATAGCCAGATCATCATCTCAAATTGAAGATAAATCTCATCTTTGATGCTCTAACTATGGAGGAGAGGGACACTTCAAAGAGGGGTGTTTTAAAATCATCGGTTACCCCAATTGGTGGCAGAGCAATAAGAAACGAGGGAAGAGAGGGGCGATTGATGCTTCAATATGAAGACCATCGACACCGGAGCAGACCAGCATCAAGGGTTTGCAGGCATGATCTTCAAATTTCAGAAGAGAATTGGGGCAACAGAGGCAATTGTGATCCAAACCCTAGCCTTGAAGGTAAAAGGCACGGAAAATTGCATTAAAACCCTCCAATTTTAAATCCTAAGTTTTTCCTTGGGTATTTTTGATGGTTATGATTCTGACCTTGAAAATTGTGATCAAAAATCAGTTTTGGACCCTATAAGTGTGATTTATTACAGGAATGCTCCTTAAAGAAGGAAAATTACATAACAAGTCCTTAGTCTGAAAAGACCTCTATTACTTGTTTAGTAACTGAACAGTAGTAAGAAAAAAGACCTGAGTGGTTGTTTGATTGTGGGGTAACTGAAACTATGTCTTATGACCCATTGAATTTTCATACGTACACTAAACCCAAGAAAATATACAGTTAGACTGCAAATGGAGGAAATTCACCAGTAAAAGGAGTAGGTAATATAGTTTTTTTTTTGAAAAATATCAAATTGAAAAATCATCTCTTTGTACCCAACTTATCTTATAAGCTTCTATTAGCCCTGTCACCAAAGATTGGTTCATCCTTCCCTTAGCTATCTTAAAGCTTTACTTCCTTAGTATTTTAAGAATAGAAGTCATTTTTCATGTGAAACATGTATTTTGGCCAAAAGTCATAGGAATATGTTTTACCTCAATAATACTAGAATTAATAGTATTTTCTCTTTAGTTCATTCGGATGTTTAGGGACTTACTCCAGTTTTTAATACTAACGGTTTCCTCTATTTCTTGTTGTTTATTGCTGATTGTATTCGAATGACCTGGGTATATTTTTCAAAGTATAAGTTCGAAGTGTCAGGAAAAATTATTTCCTTTTACAACCTTGTCCAAACACATATCAGAAAAAAATTAAGATTCTTAGGTCTGATAATGGGGGGAATATGTCAACCATAAACTACATAATTTCTTTCAGTAAAAAGGTCTTATCCACCAAACTACTTGTTATATTCTCCTCAACAAAATAGGATAGCTGAAAGAACTGCTTGAAATTACTCGAACAATAATGCTTGAATCTAAGGTGCCAAAACACTACTGGCCTGAAGCTGTTGCCACTACAACCTACCTAATTAATCGTCTACCTACAACAATTCCAAACCTCAGAATACCAATTGATACCTTAGCTCTTCATATTATAATACCTTTAGTTTTGACACTTCAACCATATGTGTTTAGATGTACTGTCTATGCCTACATTCCTAAACTCCACTGGACAAAATTTGATCCATGTGCTGTCAAGTATGTATGTGTAGGATATAGTGTTCATAAAAAGGGTTATTGATGTTTTGATCCTCAAACCTGACATATATACACCACTATGGAATATGACTTTCTTGAGACCAAATACTACTTCCCTACCCAACCCATCGATCAGAGGGAGAATCATACAGATGATCTTCTGTGTTGGTTAAGTAGTTTAAGATTGCTAATATTTGTTCCAAAAGAGCTAATATGCAATACCACTAAGCTCACTTATGAAAACACTGGTCAGTTTGTTGAGATCAGTAGCTCCTCAATGTCTTCTCTATTTAATAATGAGGTTAGTAACTCTGAACCTGATGTTTTCATAAGTTCTCCTTTTGAAATAACTTATCTTGCAGCTCAAGAGTAACCCACTATTGAAAGATATATACTTCTATTAATGAGCAATAGGGGTGTTACATCCAAGAGATATGAACCATAGTATGGACCTCGGAATTTAAGATATCAGCAAACCTTGTA
The DNA here is from genome assembly GCA_948099555.1 of Croton setiger. NCBI lineage: Eukaryota > Viridiplantae > Streptophyta > Magnoliopsida > Malpighiales > Euphorbiaceae > Croton > Croton setiger. The sequence continues at coordinate 4,964 of CANUEY010066422.1, read as the reverse complement.
AAGGATGGCTGAGCAGAATCTAGAACGACCTTTTATACCATACTATATTCAACTAGTATTCCTCAAACCATGGAAGAAGCACAAAAGGATCCTAAATAGAGAAAGGCTATGAAGGCAGATATGAATGCTTAAAAAAAAAACCACATGTAGGAAAAATGTGAGCTTTCAAGTGGAAGAAACCAGTTGGATGCAGATGGATCTTTACTATAAAACATCAAGCGGATGGGTTAATCGAAAGATATAAAGCCAGACTAGTAGCCAAAGGCTATACACAAAAAAATGACATTGATTATTCAAAGACATTCTCCCCAATGGCTAAGATTGATAGTATCCGTGTATTATTCTCTACAACAGTAAATCAAGACTGGCCATTACACTAGTTTGACATAAAAAATGTTTTTCTCTATGGTGACTTGAGGGAAGAAGGGTATATGGAAGCTCCTCCAGGTTTCTCAAAATAATTTAGGGCAAATGAAGGTTGTAGATTGAAAAAGGCACTATATGGCCCAAAGAAGTCGCCAAGGATGTGGTTTGAGAGATTTACCCTAGCAATGAGAAGTATGGATATCATCAAAGCAAATCAGATCATACTCTGTTCTTAATAAGGAGAGGAGAGCTAGTAACTTTTCTTATCATATATGTGGATAATATGATCTCAATAGGAAGTGACAAAAAAAAGATAGCAACACTAAAAGACAGGTTATTTAAAGAGTTTGAAATGAAGGATCTTGAGAGATTAAAGTATTTCTTAGGGATTAAGGTGTTTAGATCATAAAAAGGAATATTCATCTCCCAAAGGAAATATGTGTTACATCTTCTGGTGGAACTAGACTTGTGGACTTTAAACCAGCCGACAGACAAATGGTGGTTAATCATGGTATCAAATTAAAAATGGAGCTGAGCTAGCTATCAAGGGAAATATCAGCGACTAGTGGGAAAACTCATATATCTCTCATATAGTAGATCTGACATTGCCTATATAGTGGGAATTGTTAGCCAATTTATGCATCAACCACAAGCAAATTGTATGGAAGCTATTTATAGGATTTTGAGATATCTAAAGAGCTCACTTAGAAAAGGAATACTATTCAGACGGAATGGTCATCTTTAAATTCGAGCATACATAGATGTTGATTGGGTAGGAAATAAGATAGACATAAGATCAACTTCAGGGTATTTTACCTTGATTGAAGGAAACCTGGTCACCTGAAAGAGTAAAAAATAGAAGGTTGTCACTCTCTCTAATGCGGAAGTAGAATTTTAAGGGATCGCCCGACGATTAGTAAAATTATGTGGCTAAGGAAACTCTTGTCAGAAATTGGGTTTCCTTCTTGAAAAGTATGCTATATAATATGTAATAATAAGGCCGTTATTAGCATATCAGATAACCTATTTCAACATGATCAAACTAAGCATGTGGAAGTTGATAGGCATTTCACTAAGGAAAAACTTATAGAAGGAGTTATATGTCTTCCTTTTATTTAGTCCAAGGAATAGTTAGCTGACATTTTGACTAAAGCAGTACCAGCTTTCGTATACAATGAAGCATTATGCAAGTTGGGTGTTGGAGATCCTACGATCTAACTTGAAGGGGAGTGTCAGAATACAAGAAAAGAAACATAATCAAGAAAGGAAACAAAACCCTACTATTAAACCATAATATCTGCATACTTAATGTAATTGATATATATATATATATATATATATAGTAATGTGAAAAATGAATAAGATGAATCAGTGAAGAAAACATTATTCTTAATTAAAAACATGAAACAAAGTCAATTCAGAGGCAAACACGGTTAACCATCGGAGTCAAATTCCCAGAAACTCTCTAGATTAAAAGATACAAGCTCTCAAAGTTGGCTCCTCACTCTGTTTTTACCCAATTCCAGATTCTGCCTTATTTTTTTCCAACTTCAGGCGATCGGTACGACCACCTCCGGCAGCCTTCCGGTGATCCAAGACCACCAATCTCTTCTCCTACATGCCCTCTACAATTCTATCGAAGCCAAACTCTCTCATGCATCACAGATTGAAAGACACGAAGCCCTAAAGTACCCCTCACGAAACTGCCCAAAAATCCAGATTTTACCCAAAATTTCGTTTTTTGTTCTCCTTTCAATTCCAACCCCTCTCTTTACTATCTAACACCTCTAATCACTTAATAAACATCCCAGAAGCTTAACCAAAGTATTGGATTCAAGCTTTTTGCACAAATCTCTCTTCTCTCTCTTTCTTTCTTTCTTTCTTTCTTTTCTTTTCTTCCTCTCCTTCTTTCCCTTTCACGTTTTCTCTCTCTTTTCCTCTAACTCCAGCAGCCTCCCACCTCATCCACCACTTCATTTTTGCTAGCTAACACATTCCAAAGGTAAGGAAGACAACAACAGCTTGGTGTGGTCAAATTATATATCCTTTTTATCTCTTTAAGAACTTAACTCTTAAACATAAATAATTCATTTTCTCTTCCTTTGATTTTCTCTAATTCCAGCCACATTTAGAGTCGAACACCAACTTAAAATTCATTTTTAGTGTTAAAATAAATATTATAACACGTATGAAATTTCATAAAAATCGGAATCCGAAAATTTGCCGCGGTTCAATCGGTGCCCTAAACTGAGCTGAAACCTCGACGATTTCCACGGAACCGAAACCGTACGACGTCGTCGTATAAATTTGGTCCCACAACTCTTTAAATCATGTATGGAAACATATAAAATCATATCAAAATCATATGGTTCATATTTTACGCGATTTCGGCATTCTCCGATCGCGCGGGTCTAAAAACCCTAATTAGCTCCGTTTGTGTCTTTCGACGGCAAACGAGCCTATAACATAGCTTATAACTCTTATTCAAATCATATTCTTATCATATTCAAAAAATATCCAAATCTTTTACATTAAAAATATTGCACGTTTCCGACATTTTTCGGTCGCGCGAGCCAAAAACCCAAATTGGCACCGTTTATGTATTTCGATGATAAACGAACTTAAAACATATTTTCTTTAATATCTTTAATTCATATATTGTTATTTACAAATCATTTAATTCATTTTCGTATCATATAACATATTAAAATATAATGCATTTTAATCAAAAATGCACAAAATGCATGTAATGATGTCAAAATGACGTAGGACTTAGGTCGGGAGTGTCACAACTCTCCCCTCCTTAAGAATTTTGTCCCTAAAATTCAACATCTGTAAACATGAATGAATGTTTGTGTCACATATATATCTCTGTATTTTTCACATAATCTCTTTCTCTCTTAAGCAATGTTCTCTCAAACATCATATCTTTTTCCAAATTCATCTTTATGATTTACAAAACTATATCTGTTTTCTATGTTTCTTAGATTTATTCTATATATATACTTCACACATTATGTACATACTTCACATTCCTTTAAAGAATACTATAAAGCAACCACACAAAAAATATTTCATGTCTTTATTCTTTATTCAACTAATAACCATTTATAATACTTTGAACATGAATATAAGGACAGATGTTTGTGACAACAATTACATGTGATGGTTTAAAATGATCAAAAATGGAGATCTAAGTAGCAACACACTACAACAAAAGATGAGATTGCCAAATTTTTAACAATTTAAGAACAGTTTCTTGCACTGGATTTCAAGCATTGATAGCAACACATGGACCTATTGTAAAACTTCATATATAGACAATAACATCAAAAAGGTAGCATCTACCAAACCCTGATTTCCTTCAACATATCTTAACAGCATTATGTTTGATCAAAACATCATATCAAAGCAAAAAGCATTTCTGGGTAGAACATAAAACAATAATGCATTTCAAAGCCTAATTAGAATGAGGCAATAATATGATCAAACCAAACATATCAACATGTAGTCATTTATCTTTATCATAGACCATATTTTACTTCAAAGGAATTGAGTAAAATGATGTTGATGTATCATAGGACAAATACAAATAACAATCTTAAAATACAACTAGTGTAATAGCCTTATTGATAATTGCAGATTCAAGAATGCAGCAGGATACACATTAGCTCATTGCATTTATTTCAAGCAGATTTTACAATCTTAAAAACAGTGAAGTGACATTCAGGTACAGCCATCAATAAATGAAAATCATATATATTTAACCCCTTTTTTTAAGAAAACTCCATTGATAAACAATCTTCTATCATGCATAACAATCTCAAAAACATCCGGCACATTCAAACATTTCTGGTTTTAGTGAACATCAACTATGACTATGCCTCACCGTTTATAATTTGACTTAGTAATAAACATTTATCCACGTACAATACAAATCTGATTGTCATACTTCAGTAACATATTATGTTAATTTGAAAGTTATAAAAGGAGGCAAATCTTCAGTACATTAATTAGACAAATAACATGAGGTAAAAACCATGCTTGGTTAAGAGCATCAATCTGTATTTGGCAATAACCAAACTACAAGTGCTTATACATTTAGTTGTGCGTGAAAACTGATGACTAACAGTAGATCCAAAACAGAAACAGGTCAATGGAAATCTTATAATTCAGAAAACGATTTAAGAATTCAGAACCAAACTATAAACAATAGCAACAATAGAAAGCAACGGGATCGACAATTAAAGCATCTCAACATTTTATGAGTTCAATAAACAACAATCAACAATCAATGACACTGAAGTTCCCAACATCATCATAAACCCAAATTATGAACATTAGGTTGAATCATAAACTGCAGAACCCTAAATCATATTGTTATTTAACAACATTGGCAGATCTACTTGCTTCTTGTAACTAAATTAGAATATACTTCCAAACAAAGATGCAAACCAACATGAAATAGTAAAACCAAGATTCAAATCTATTATATATAAAAATAAATCAAATCCTAAGAACATTGAGAATTATGAACAACAATAGTTTCTCATCCAAATGATATTCATAGCAAATTTATAATAAGAGATTGACAATTC
>CANUEY010066421.1:0-13837 GCA_948099555.1 Croton setiger | reverse complement strand
ATTTGATGTTGATTTGCATGTTTGAATGGTAGTAATGTTATTTGGCTTGCTTTTTGGATGGGATGGGTGAATTTTCTAATTTTGGACTTAATTGTAATTTTCATATTTTTGGAGGACCAATTTGTAATTTTCCATTTTAATGTTTAATTTTGCTATTTTTGGGTTTTTGAGTTTAATTTTGGGTGAATTAAGGGTAGAATGTAAATTTATAGGTTCGGTTTGTAATTATTTTCTCCAAATCGGAGAAAGAATAATTAGTTTAGGGTTTTTAATTTCCGCACTTTAATTTTCGTATTTTACAGCTTTCGAATGTTTGATTTTGTTTTCGCAAATGACCGATTATCGCCAATTAGGAACATCGCTAGTCTAATCACAAAAATAAATTTTTATTTTAAACTTAAAAATTGGAAAGAAAAACAAACCAAGAGGCCGGTTTTTACCGGACCGCGGTTCAATAACAAATTAAACCGTCGTACCCAACCCCCTTACCCGGATCTCTGTATTTGACCAGTTGCCTTTAAAATAAAAAAGGAGTCACTTTTAAAATAAAATCTTTTTTTTAATTTTTCCCGAATTTTCGGGTGGCGACTCTTTCTTTTAAAATAATTTTAAGACCGACTAGTTTCGGCACATCCTTAAAACTAAAACTTTTAAAACAGTGTTTTTATCGACAACACCAGGGCTTCATCTGAAACGGTCCGTATAGAGGAAAGTGATTAGGGACCAAAGCTTCCCCAAAACGGTGCGTACGGAGGGAAGTTATTTGTTATCAAAACGGGGCGCAGAAGTGAAGCTGCTGAAAACCTAGGACGCTCTTAAAACGGTGCGCACGGAGGATGGGGAACCATGCAGGTCTTGCGGCCAATTCTCGCCCGGAAAGATGGACGTGGCATCCCCATTACATGAGAAGTTTACGTGATGGAGTTGGGTACCGAACGTGGGAGGAGGACCCAAAGGGTACAGCACACGAACCCACAACCTCCTGTAACTGGAGGAGGAACGAGAAAGATAAAGAGTTGGAACGGAGGGGAAAGGGAGGGGGCAGAAAATAGTAAGGAGTTTCGATTGTAGAGGTAAGGAGCTTATCTACCTGAACAATTTGGCGCCGTCTGTGGGAAACGACTGGCTTGATATTGGAGTTTCAGAAAATTGAAGATAATGGCGGATAACTCAGAGCCAACTTTAGCTCAGATGATGGCCGCCTTTCGAAAGGCTCAGCAAGAACTAAGGAGCTTGCGTCAATCCAACGAGGAGTTGAGACGCAGTCAAGAGGAGTCAGCAAGCGAACTCGATAGGGTTAAACGTGAGCTGGCCACCGTGAACAGCCGCAAGACCCAGCCACGTGCCGTGGGAAACATACCGCGGATGCAGGACCTAACCAGTTCTTCGGATGAAGATGAAGAGCAGGGAGAAGGAGAGCCCCCTGCGAGACAGGACCCTGACGTTCTGGTGGAAAGGTTAGCAAGTGTTGAGAGACAAAAAGCAGAACTGGTGAAGTTAGTGGCCTGACTTCCTGGAATTCCAGAACCGACAGCTATTGAATCTCCTGACGGTTATGTTGCGACGCCGTTCTGCGAGGAGATTGCACGAGCCACCATTCCAAAAAAAGTGGTTCTACCAACGTTCACCCGCCTGTACGACTGGACTACCGACCCTCAACAACATGTAGACCAGTACAAACAGAGGATGTGGCAAGCGCCTATCCTTTTTGACTTGTGGGAGGCATGCATGTGCAAGTCTTTCGGCTCAACGCTAATCGGGCCGGCGCTCACTTGGTTGGGGAATCTTCAGCCTGGTTCAATAAAGAGTTTTTCCAACTTGATCAACCTATTCTATGAGCAATTTGCTAGCAGTCGGGTCCTTGAGAAGCAGACCAGCGATTTGTATCGAATCGTTCAAGGTCCGACGGAACCAGTGAAGACATATTTTGGTCGATTTAACCGGGAGATGATTTCTATCCGTGCCCTAGATGTCAGGACCGCAATAGAGGCTTTTCGACGGGGCTTACGACCAAGTTCGGAATTGTACCGGGATATCACCAAATACCCTTGCACCTCTTTCGAAGACGTCCGTTCCAGAGCAATGGCCAAGATTCGCCTGGAGGATGATGAGCTTATAAGGGTCATGGGAGCCAGTAGCCAAGAGCGGCGTTTAGCCTTTCACCGGAGAAACCACCACCGATCACAACCGTATGATCAGGGCCCGAGGGATACTATTGTTGGTCATGTCCGAAAAGGAGCCAAGGAAGCACCGCCTCCCTACCTATCTGAATATCATTTTTCAACCGGGATTCCAGGTGTGTTAGAGGTGTTACGAGCACTGGGAAATAAAGCTAGGTAGCCACCCTAGAGTGGGAGAACTAAGGACTCGAAGGACCCAACCAAGTGGTGTGATTATCATAGAGATCATGGCCACCTTACCGCAGATTGCTACGCGTTGCGTAAGAAGGTGGCCTATCATGTGAAGAGAGGTAATCTAAATCATCTGTCAGCTCGCGTTCCTCCCCCGACAGCCCTTCAACACCCAAATGACGCCCTAACTCAGGCCCTTCCGGCGGCTCCCAAACCCACATCATAAATGTTATTTCAGGTGGCTCATACATGTGCGGGTTAACTTATTCAATGGCCAAGCGGCTAGCTGCAACATCAGCAACGTCCCCTGCTGTTCAAATGGCCAAAAGGGACGAGCGGGATTTGGGCCTTGAAGCTCAGGAAGTTGTTTTCAGCAGGGAGGACTTAGGAGAACTCGTTCGTGAACATGAAGATGCTCTCGTTATTTCACTAATGGTAGGCAACTGCTTACTGAAATGGGTGTTGGTAGATGGGGGAAGTTCGGCTAACCTCCTGTTCATGAGCACCCTAAGGGATATGGGTTTGTCAGAAGAAGATTTGGTGAAAAATTCGATGGTCCTTGTTGGGTTCAGTGGCGAGTCTTATACCACAATGGGGGAGATCAAACTCCCAACCCATGCCGGTGGATTAAATGTGCAGTCTATCTTCAGCATCGTCGATTGCCCATCATCCTACAACGCGATCATGGGACGGCCATAGATCCATAAGCTAAAAGCATTCCCTTCCACTTTTCACCAGACTATTAAATTCCCAACTCCATGGGGGGTGCAGCAAATTAAGGGGAGCAACGGACAGCCAAGCAATGTTATACTGCAACACTGAAATCCCGTCCCCCCGCCGCATAGCAATTACAGATGCCATCCGGGTCACCGAAACAAGAAACGGAAGAGCTGCAAATCGATCCGGACGACTCTGGCCAGAGGTTAAACCTCGGCATCACTCTTGACAAAGGGACAAAATCTGGGTTGGCCTCTTTTCTTAAAAGAAACTCCGACTGTTTCGCTTGGACTGTTGATGACTTGACGGGGATCGATCACAGCGTGATAGAGCACAAGTTAAATACAGATCCCAGAATAAAGCCAATAAAGTAGAAACGAAGCCGCTTCGCACCTGAGCGCAACTGAATAATTAATGAGGAGGTTCAGCAGCTCTTGAAAACTGGCAAAATCAGGGAAGTTGATTACCCCACCTGGCTGGCTAACGTGGTGGTGGTGGGAAAGAAGAATGGGAAATGGAGGGTGTGTGTGGATTTTACCGATCTTAACCAAGCTTGCCCGAAAGACCTGTACCCGCTGCCGCATATAGATGCACTTGTCGATGCCACGGCAGGACATGAGATGCTATCGTTTCTTGACGCACAGTCAGGTTACAACCAGATCCGGATGCACCCAGAGGACCAAGAGAAGACCGCCTTCATGACAGAACAGGGTATCTACTGCTACAATGTGGTGCCCTTCGGTCTAAAAAATGCTGGTTCAACTTTTCAGAGATTGGTAAACCGGATGTTCCAAGCTCAAATTGGGAAAACGATGGAAGTTTACATTGATGACATGCTTGTGAAATCCAAAGAGGCTTCCACTCATCTTGATGATTTGGAGGAAACGTTCCAAATTTTGCGTAAGTATGGCATGAAACTCAACCCCTCCAAGTGCACCTTTGGCGTTACTGCGGGAAATTTCCTGCGTTACATAGTTACCCAGCGCGGAATTGAAGCTGACCCGAGTCAAGTTCGTGCCTTGATGGAAATTCAGTCACCAAAGAGCTTCAAAGATGTACAACGCCTTACTGGGTGAATTGCAGCCATGAACCGCTTCATCTCACGGTCTTCAGATCGATGCCATCCGTTTTACAAAACTCTGCGCAAGAATAAAGACTTCGAATGGACGGGAACGCATGAACAAGCCTTGCAGGATTTAAAAGCCTACCTCGCAGCACCTCTTATTCTTGCTAAGGCGGAGGCAGGGGAAGAACTCCAACTCTATCTCGCGGTGAGTGAAAACGCCGTGAGTGGCGTGCTTACAAAAGAAGACAGCTCGCAGGGGGCAGCTTCCGGTGTACTATGTAAGTAAAACCCTCCTCGACTCTGAACGAAGATACACACTCCTGGAGAAATTAGTTCTCGCATTGGTCATCACAGTTAAAAAATTGCGCCATTATTTTGAGACCTATTGGGTCTCTGTCATTTCTAATCACCCCATTAAGAACGTTTTAAGGAAGCCGGAACTTTATGGAAGAATGGCAAAATGGAGTGTTATGCTGAGTGCCTACAATATCGCCTTCCAGCCTCGTACAGTAGTAAAGTCACAGGCGCTGGCTGATTTTGTAGCCGACTTTACGCCACCTCTCCAACAACAGGCAGACTTGGGGATGAAGGCTGTCAGCAGTATAAATCGGGGTGCAACTTGGACTCTGTATGTAGATGGGGCTTTAAACCGGAGAGGTGCGGGGCTGGGAGTTATACTTGAGAATCCTCAAGGTGCCCGAATGCTGCAAGCAATCAGATGTGAATTCAAAGCGACTAACAATGAAGCGGAATACGAAGCATTGTTGGTCGGTATGAATTTGGCTAAAGATTTGGGGGCAATTAGCCTACAGGTTTTCAGTGATTCCATGCTGGTGGTGAATCAATTCAATGGGGATTTTGAGGCAAAAGAGGCGACTATGGTGGAATACTTGCAGGAAGCTAAAAAGAAGGCAAACAACTTCAACCCGTTTGCTATAACCCGTATACCCAGGGGGCAGAACGCCCAAGCCGACGCTCTTGCCAGCCTTGGATCTACATTCGAAGACCTCTCTACAGGGGCGATTACATTTGTCCATTTGATGTCCCCCTCCATCGGTTTGAGCTCCGGGAGGACGGTATCAATAGTTGGTGAATCTGAGACAAATCGGGGGGAATCATCGTGGACCAAGCCTTTCTTGGATTACTTTCTAAAGGGAACTCAGCCTAAAGACACCATAGCCGCATGGAAATTCAGGTTTAAAGCATCAAAGTACTGTGAGAAAAATGGAGTGTTGTTTCATAAATCAGCTTCGGGTTTGTTGCAACGATGTTTGGAGAAGAATGAGCAGGAAGCTGTACTGGAAGAGCTGCACGAAGGGACATGCGAAGGACACGTGGCCGAGCGGGGACTGTCTAATTTGGCTAAAAGACAGGGCTACTATTGGCCCACCATGAATGAGGACGCGGTAAATTTCTCTCGAAAGTGTGATGCGTGTCAATGATATTCCGCAATTCCTCACCAGCCCTCAGAAGAGCTGCACCAGACCCTAACTCCATGGCCGTTCATAAAATGGGGGATGGATGTAGTGGGAAAGCTGCCCCCCGCCCCAGGCCAACGGGTATTCATGCTGGCTCTCACCGATTACTTTTCAAAATGGATCGAGGCCGCAACGTTAAAACAGGTAACCGATTCCGAAGTTATTAAATTTCTGTGGCTTAATATTATTTGCCTTTTTGGAATCCCGTCGGAAATTGTATGCGACAATTGGTCTCAATTTATCAGCCATAAAACTCAAGCATTCTGTAAAAAATTTAGGATCAAGCTTACGACCTCAACACCCCGGTACCCGCAAGCTAATGGGCAGGCCGAATCGAGCAACAAATTGATTCTGAGTGCAATCAAGAAGAGGCTAATGGCTGCTAAGGGTCGTTCGGCGGAAGAGTTGCCAGCAGTACTTTGGGCCAACAGGACCACGCCCAGAAGCTCAACGGGACAAACCCCATTTTCGTTGGTATATGGTTGTGAAGCTGTACTGCCAGTTGAAGTGCAGGTGCCCACGGCTCGTTTCGGTCTGCAAACCCCGGACCAAAATGATGAGAACTTGCAAAATCATCTCGATAGCCTAGAGGAATTGTGGGAAAAAGCACTCCTACACACAGCCAGACAACAGCAGATTGTTGCCTGGTGCTTCAACAAAAGGGTAAACGCAAGAGTTTTTCGAGTCGGAGACTGGGTCCTTCGGAGGGCTTTTCAGAATACGATTGACCCGCGGGAGGGGAAGCTAGCAGCTCCCTGGGAAGGCCCGTACCAGGTTGTACGAGTGGTTGGAAATGGGGCCTACCGCTTGGCCGATAAAAATGGGAAAGAAGTCCCTAGACCTTGGAACGCCACGCATTTACGAGTATATTACTTCTGAAGAACGGGCAGAGACACTTGTAGTTGCTGGAGCTAGGCTTAAAATGCCCGGAAACGCTCAAACAAGGGAACCCAGGCGAAAGAACGCCCGTAACACGCGATTAAACGAAAGCCTGGCCCAAGATGCCCGAGCTGCTTGAGACAACCACTGCATATGTGTTCACTTTGACCACGTCAGTTTGTCTAATGAGTTCTGTCCTCCTCACACGGGCAGCTCTTTGTTTAAATTATGTGTTGAGATTTTTGCACAAAGTTTAAGTAAACAGTCTACCTGATTGTTTTCACTCTTCATCCTGCATGTTAGCCCTATGGTTTTTTAGTGGTTTATAATGTCATGACGTGAACTCTTGTCATTATTGCATTTTTATTCTATTTCTCCTACCTATCTGTTTCATTGTTTTCTAATTTCACAACAGCTCCTATGTTGAACGATGGGGGTGCACCTATTCGAATACGTTGAATGACACATTTCAGGTTTTTCATGATTTTAGATATCCATTCTTGATTTAGCTGTTTATTTGTAAAGGGAATGCTCTGCCTGAGAGAAGAGAAGTGAAGTAGAAAAGACAATTTGAGGGAAAAACTTTACTGTCATTTTGCTCCCTTTTGTCTTTTACTTGGTTTAGTTTAAAGAAGAACCGAGAAGAGAATTTCGAATCTTGTTCTAATTAGGAAGGATAGTGAAGAAATCTTAATTGCTGCCGATGTTTCTCAGAAAGAGATTGGGAAGTGCATTAAGTTATTAGGGAGAGCACCATGACTTAATCAGTTAGATAATAGCAGCCCCATTTCCTGCGCTCCTCCCCAATTGGACAAATTAACCCAGCAATTGGCAGCCCGCATTGGAGAAGTTGTTATCGTCAAGTTGTTTCAAGCTGCCCGTCTGTTGCCAGAGTTGGCACACCTCTAGAAGTAAACCGGTGGGCTGAACGGAGTCAAACTGCCAGCTATAAAGCCGAAGGTAAAAATCCCCGCATACACTTATGTTGGGAATTTTTAGGGGCAGTTGTTAGGGCCCAGGGCTTCATCTGAAACGGTCCGTATAGAGGAAAGTGATTAGGGACCAAAGCTTCCCCAAAACGGTGTGTACGGAGGGAAGTTATTTGTTATCAAAACGGCACGCAGAAGTGAAGCTGCTGAAAACCTAGGACGCTCTTAAAACGGTGCGCACGGAGGATGGGGCACCATGCAGGTCTTGCGGCCGATTCCCGCCCGGAAAGATGGACGTGGCATCCCCATTACATGAGAAGTTTACGTGAAGGAGTTGGGTACAGAACGTGGGAGGAGGACCCAAAGGGTACAGCACACGAACCCACAACCTCCTCTAACTGGAGGAGGAACGAGAAAGATAAAGAGGAGGAACAGAGGGGAAAGGGAGGGGGCAGAAAATAGTAAGGAGTTTCGATTGTAGAGGTAAGGAGCTTATCTACCTAAACACCATTTTTGACACCACTAATATGAGAGGAGAAAGTTCATTTAGTTGACCTATTTATGGGCTTCATTAATGTATTATGCTTTTAAATCTCCTTATACATAGGGTAGAGCTACAAGTCTCTGAGTTGAGTTTCATCTCCAAACCCATTGTTTGTCCTGAGATCTATTATCCACTTTAGTAAGTAGTAATTTATAAAATTTAACTCTCTATCATAAAATTAGTATAACTGATAATTCAACTATTCAAATTATTTTATATCTAATTTATAATATAGAGTTAAGTTTTGATGCACTGAAATTGACCTCGAAACTCAGTACAGACGACAAAACATGTGTGTATGTGAGAAATGATCATGAAATTCATAGCACGATACTATGTAGATGTTGTTCTGTAGCATCGCATGGTCAAAACGGATTATGTTTTGATTTCTTCATCTGAACATAGAGTCCTTCTCTATGTGTCTTCAAGTTTATTAAAATATGATACAAATTAAAAGTTTTATAATCAGTAAAGAAGGTTTTTGCAGGTTCTATATAGTAGTTAACATTATTGAAGATAATTCTTCTGTATCAATAAATTTTCAGTTGGATTCTTACTAGAATAAAATTATATTTTCAGTTTGATTCTTACTAGAATAAAATATATACAAATATTTTTTTATATTTATATATTCTTGACTAATTTAATTTCAATATCTGAATTATTTGACTATAAACCATGCTTAGTAATGAAAATTATTATTCTATTTGTCAAGTCAACAAACAAATTTTTACTTTTTCAAACTATAATTTTGAACCTTTTAAGTTTTAGCAATTTGTAAATAAACTTACCAATAAATATTAGAGAGGTATTTTTTAGTGTTTGTTAAAATTTATTGGTTTGTTCTTCTAAATTTAAAATAAACTTTTTTAACTCTACATTTTAATTTTATTTGATTTACGTATTTGAATTATAATAATACCTTATTTTCTGTCAATTCTCTCCATACTTCTATAATTAAACTCATCAAACCTATGGGTTATTGTTCATTATACAAAGATTTGTGGTTTTTTTTTCAAATTTGTTCACCAAATCAGTTTGTATTTTTTTTGATAGAAAACTTGTTGGAAATCCAATTTGGGACTTAATTTTCCTAAATATTTAACTAAGCTTAATTAAGTGGGAAAATGGACAGATTACTAATTGTCTTATTTTTTTCTCTAATTTTATAAAAAATAAAAATTATGTACAGACTATTTTTATGTCCACATTATTGGAGTAAAAATTATGCAGCAGGTTTTTTATTAATTAATGCAGCTTTGTTCTTATCTGAGGAAGCTCTGAAAGAATATTTCCCATTATTTATGATCCATGTAACTTGGGTTTAATTATAAAAGATTAAGTCCTATATAAGATATGATTTTAATATATAAAAGTCGAAACTGTGATGGATGGTTTCGGTTAGAGATATTAAAATTAGTGGGGTAATTATATTCTCTCTTCCCTTACCAATTAAGTAACAGAGATACACATTGAAACAAACTCTACAAATTGTTTCAATATATAAGTGGCCCTTGTCCATCAAAGAAGGCATTGAAAGGAAAAGGTACAAAGGAGAAAATAATTGATCGTCAGATTCCGCTGCGTTCAAGAACTGCGTTAAAAAATTATTAATTATGGATCCAGGTTAGTAATTCTTTTCTTTTCTTCTTGCCCATTAGTAATTCTTTTCTTTTCTTCTTGCCCATGGGATAATATTAGGGTTAAATTATAAGTGTAGATCCCAACGAGATTGATTTCGTAACCGAAATCTATTAAAGATATTCTATCACCACCCACCGCACCCATTAAATTTTCCGTAACTTGAAACAAAAGAGAATGACTATTCCCAAGCAAACACCATAATTACGACGAAGAGATACACTAAAAGCTAATTATAGAGAGAAATAGTAGATAGTAACTTTGAAACATTTGATTAAAAAATATAAAGGATGCCGAAACATTATAGTATATATTTTTAAAAATTAAGTCAATAGCAACAATTTTGTAAAAATCCCTAGCATTACCCTTCTTATTTTTATCCTGCAAGTGAAATTTTCTCTCTTGAATAAGGAAAGTAATAAATCAATTTAAAAACCTCGTAAGCAAATTCCTCATCTCTGCCTAAATCTTCTGCTGCCATTTTCTCTTTCTACTGTCCTTCAAGAACATGTATGAAGAAATAACAAGAGTACAATGACTAACTATTTTTATACTTCCGTTTAAAGATTCTAATATTTAAAGATCCTTTGGCATTTCATCTAATTGTCTGATTCTATTATTTGTTATCACATTCTATTCATTTCCATTGCACGTATTTCATATTCCATGTATTTAATAAAATTTATTTATTTCTAATTCTATTATCTTAATTTTTTATTACTTGATGTGATTTTTAGAAATTAAATATGTTGATTTCTTTGTTCAATCATGTGTTATGTGCACATTATTTAATTTTATAGTATTTTAAAAAAAATTATATAGTAGATAACAACTTTTAAAAGTTGTATTTTAATAAATAACATACACTTATGTTTAAAAAATATTAGTATATACTCTAAAAAATTTGATCAATAGCAATAATTTTTGTAAAAGTCTCTAACATAGCCTTTGTAATCTCTTCATTTTCCGTTCTTCATCTTCTTATCCTGGAAGTCCATTTTTCTCTTTCTTGAATAAGGAAAACCATAAATCAATCTCATAAACGAATTCCTAATATTCTATATTTAGCTCCTGCCCAAATCTTGTGCTGCCATCTCTCTACTGTAATCAACTCCAATGACTAGTAATGAACATGTAGTACACACTAAAAGCCAATATTAGCAGTATCTTATTAATGAGAATACACAAGTATATATACTAGTACAAAGAGTCTAGAAGACTCCATTAAAAGCTTCCTAATTATACAACATTAATATTAACTCATATCCTTATCACTCCCCCACAAGTCGAACTGAAAACAGCTTTTATGATGGTTCATCCTCTTTAGTTCCACAAAAGAAGGACTTAGCTTTAAAGTATAAGGCTTTGTTTCCTATCTACTCTATGGAGGAGGGAGAACGTTTCAAACGCCTCATGCAGTCCAGTTACACCGGGATGTATGTTCTTGACACTGATTTTCTGCAAAGTACTGGTATTTTAGAGAAAGTTTAAGAATATCTGAAAATTCTTAACTTTGAAACATAAAGTAAATTAAAGATTCCTAAAAGTGCTAACATAAGTCTTGAGTTTTTGACTTCCCTTGAATGGGTTGATGAGAATAAAATAAGAATGCAATAAAATTCAGAGTAGAGGGGGAGGAATTAACTTTAGATTATGATAAAATGCATCATTGGTTAGGGTTTGCCAAAACTGGGTTTGCTTCCAAACCGAAAGGTTGGAACGCTTCCCCGATTTGGGAAATGCTAACAGGTCAGACATCTTTTAATGCTAGGAGTCTTGGAAGTAAGTGGATTAAGGATGAAAATATTTTATATCTTTATAAGTACCTATGTTATGCTTTGTTTGGATGGGTGGAAGCCTTTAAAGTCCAAACAAAGGATTTATTTTTATTGGAATGTGTTTTGGAGGGCAAAACGGTAGATGCACGGGGATAATGTTTGATTCACTCTACAACGCGTCCCATCATCAAGGCAAATTCCATTGGGAATAAGTAGCATGACGTCGATTCTTACCCATATTCCTAGATGCCTATCCCACCTTATTGTGAGCAGTTAAACAATGATATCCAATATATGGATGGTATGTTCTTAAAGAAGGTAGGATTATGTTGGAATAATAAGTAAATAAATTGAATTTGACCATCATGAATTTAGAAAATGTCCAAGTACTTAGTTCATTGTATAGTGGTCAAAAGTCTTTTAGATTACTTAAGAAGTTTGAAGATCATTAGTCCAAGATTTTTGGTGTAGGTTCAATGTTGGTTTAATGTACTCTCTACTATATAAAGAGAGTGTTGGAGTTGTATTTTACACAGAAAAAAGTTTAAAAGCCAAAGGCAAAATAACAAAATTTCTTCCAAAAATCTTCTTTTATTTTTCACTCAAAATTTTATTTTTTGTATCCTGGTGCCTTCAAACTGGTATCAGAGCCATATTAAAAATGTCCACCAATCTTATTTCCCTCGTGCCTCGTTTCAATGGAGAAAAATTCGATTACTGGAGTAAGCTAATGAAGCTATGCCTAGAATCTCAAGACCTTTGGAGCATTGTCGAAGATGGTGTTGAGACTCCCGAAAATGAGGCTCAATTGACCGATGCAGAAAAGAGAAATTTAAAAAATGAGAGACAAAGAGATCGAAAGGCTCTTTTTCAAATTTACCAAGCAATCGAAGTTCCGGTCTACGAGAGACTAACAAAGGCGAATAGTTCCAAAGATGCGTGGGAGATTCTTCAAACAACTTATACCGGAAAAGATCAAGTAAAAAAGGTTCGTCTCCAATCATTGCGGGCTGAATTTGAAAAATTAGAGATGAAAGAAAATGAAAAATTGTTGACTATTTTACAAGAGTCATCTCTCTTGTAAATCAAATGGCCACAAACGGAGAAGTCATGGAAACCCAACGGGTTGTCGAAAAAATAATGCGAAGTCTACTGATGAAGTTCGACCATATTGTTGTGGCAATTGAAGAGTCACAAAATTTTTCTTCAATGGCGTTGGAGAGCTTACAAGGACGTTTGGAAGCTCACGAAGCAAGAATCCTTCAACGGAGTCCTCAAATCTCTTCTCCTGATCAAGCACTAAAATCCCAAGTCTCGTTCACGGGAGGCCGTGGTTCTTACCATGGACGTGGTAGAGGTTGCGGACAATCACGAGGTGGTCAGAGTTTTCAAAATAATCGTGGACAAGCAAATGAAGAAGCAAAAGAGGAGGAGAAACCCTTTCAAAATAATTTCCAAAAAGGAAGTGGTCGAGGACGTGGTTCGTATAAAGGTTCGAAGCCTTATATCGAGTGTCACCATTGTCATAAACCGGGACACAAAATCAATGATTGTTGGGAAAATATCTAGAAAACAAACAAGAATTTGGTTATGTGTATGAAAATAAGGTCGAAAATAATGAGACTTTATTAATTGCATGTAATGGAAATTTTGAAAATATTTGGTATTTGGATAGTGGTGCTAGCAAGCACATGACGGGGAACAAAAATTTGTTCTCAAATCTTGTCGAGGCTAATCATGGGCAGGTTACAATTGGTGATGCTAAAAGCTACAAAATCGAAGGCGTTGGCGAAGTAGCTTTCAAAACAAAATCAGGCAAAATCGAAAAAATGTCTGACATGTTCTTTGTACCTGGCTTAAAAAGTAATTTGCTAAGTGTTGGCCACTTGATGAGGAAAGACTTTAATATCCATTTTGACGACAAGCGCCTATCTTGCGTCATGAAAAAGAAGGATCAAGTTGTTGCCAATATTGGTTTGAGCTCGAACAATATTTTTCCGCTCAAACTTGATATTTTGGAAAGCTCGTGTTATCTCTCGGTCAAAGACGAAGTTTCCAAGCTATGGCATGACAGGTTCGGGCATCTAAATTTCCAAAGTTTGAAGGAGTTATCAAAAAAATCAATTGTTCAAGGATTGCCGAACATTAATGCTATCGACGAAGTATGTGAAGAATGTCAACTTGGAAAACAACATCGAGAGTCGTTTCCTTCCAAGTCAAACTGGAAATCGAAGTCACCGTTGGAGCTCGTTCACAGTGACTTGTGTGGACCTTTCCGAGTCTCTTCTCTTGGAGGAAATCGATATTTCTTATTATTTATCGATGAATTTACAAGAAAAGTGTGGGTGTATTTTGTAAAAGAAAAATCTGAAGCTCTTTCGTGCTTCAAAGACTTTAAGTCTCGGGTTGAAAAATCTTCCGGGTGCGAAGTAAAAAATTTGAGGAGTGATCGTG
>CANUEY010066193.1:0-10206 GCA_948099555.1 Croton setiger | reverse complement strand
ATACTAGGTTATGTGTTATTTTTGTGGTATATATATCAGTATATATAGTCTATATATACTGTCATATATACCACCAAACAGAATTTTGCAACAGATTTGAAGAAAAAAAAAATGAAAACCTAAAATGGAGGAGGAGAATTTTTAAATCACATACAGTTCATAAATGAAGGAGGAGAATTCACATACAATTCATAAAATCAAATATAAAACCTAAAATGTAGGAGGAAAAGAAGAAAAGACGGAGGAGGAGGAGGAGGATATAAAACCTAAAATGTAGGAGGAAAAGAAGAAAAGACGGAGGAGGAGGAGGAGGAGGAGAAGAAAAAGAAGAAGAAGAAGTTAATTGAGAGGGTATTTTAGTACACACAACAATATATATGCTATTTTTTTAATTTTTATAAATATTTGCTATTTGATTTTTTTTAGGTAATACAATTACCCTTTTATTTAATGTATTTTCATATATGTACTATTTTGTTAAAATTATAAATGCTTTTTAATTTCTTACAATAAAATTGTTTTTCAATCTACTTTACACAATTTATTTAATAAAATCCTTAGAAAATAAAGTTATTATCTTTTATTTTTGTACCGAGTTAAAAGAAAGGAATGAATTCGAAACTATGCGGTTAAGAGAGGGACTAAAGTGGAATTTAGCTCACTTTAATCTTGGTTAGGGATCATTTTCATAATTTACCAATATCACCACTCAAATACCATTTATGGCCATAAACACAACCACTTGAAATACCAAAAGAAGCTCAAGCTCTTGAGATGAGAAATCAAGTTATGTCCTTAGTTTTATCATCAAATCACCATAAGACCTCAAAAATGTCAATTGAAGGTTTTTGATTTTTCAACCCGAACCTATGACCCATTTCTATTTTTAATTCCGGTTATCGATTGGGGAGTCGGTTGGCACTAAAAGTCTTACCATCTAACTAATGGATCTCTCCTAATGGCCTCAATTTCCTAACCGATGACCATAAATCATGACTCAATAAATAGGATTTCCTTTGTTACCAAATATTTTTCTTCGATGATTATCGCCAGAAGTCACCACTAAAGTGATTATGGAGCTAGGTTCACCATAATCTAACCTTTCAATTGAGAATTGAAAGGTAGTCAGATAGACATGATTGAAAACTGACAATGTAGCTATATAATTTTTGATCGGCAATTGCATTATTGAATTTTTAGAGAAGAGAATAAGCATAAGCTTACAAGAACTAGAAAATGCAGAAAATCAAGTGCAAAATCAATCCACAGTTTCAGTCCTAACAACTTAGACTATCTTTAAGAAATAGGAATGAATCACAACAATTTTATTAGGAGCTAAGTAAATAACAGGTAAATTTTATATCATTCTTCAACACTCTCCCATAGTTCAAAGTTGTAGAAACTTTAAAGGTAAAAAAAAAACTCTAGGATAGGAAGCATTCCAGTAGAGTACTTCTTTCTAATTTGATGCACTTTTCATCATTAATCATTTTTCTTGAACTAAAAAATGTTCTTGAGCCAAATTGTGTTGTTAATTTTTATGCCTTCAATCTTTTTGCAGTTGCCCCAATTTTTCATAATTAAAACACTCACTCTTACCTTTATGCTAACAATTTCTTTTCTATGGCCTGACAATTTTCCCTTTTACTTTTGCAACTTTGCTAAATAATTCGGACACAACAAAATATATTATTGATAAAATTCTTGTCATGTGATTATTCCTATTTTAGTATACAAAATATGGTAAACAAATAAATTCCTTAAAAAATTCAAAAAAGGGAAAAAATCAAACATCTTTTTAAGTACACTAAACAGTCATTTTGTAACAACAAAAAATAAAAGATGAACAAACATTACATTACAAGACGGATGGATGGAGTACATCTTTCAAGATTTTTAGGTGCTTACAACATAATATTAGAGTTTGTATGTCAAATTTTAAAGTTTGGAAATAAATAACCTATTTGGAAACTAATAGTTAGTAAATTTTAAAGTTTACAAAATGTATTAAATAGCAAATTTTTTTAAAAAAAAAAATTAAATTTTAAAAAAATGCATCATTTCAAAATAAAATTTAAAAATATTAATTTTATACTGTTTGATCATAGAACTTGTCGAACAACTGCCTTCGGATTGCCACCACTAGTCATTAGACCACCGCCATTGGTCCGCCACTAAACCATCACTAGTCGTCAAACTGACCGATTGCTGAACCACCATTAATATTTATTATTTTATTTTTATTATATTTAAAAGAAAAAAAAATAAAAAGACAAAAATTAAAAAAAAAATATGCTATTTCTTAAATTTCTCAAAATGAATACTATTTAATAAAGCAAACTTTAAAAATATGTTATATACCACAATTTCCCAACTTTTAATTATTTGCGTGGTTGATATTTTTTTTTTTAAAGCAAACATATTAATCTTGTATTACTGCAAATCAAAATGGGTACTCGAGCTTATATATCAACAACACTATTACTATATACCTTTTGCCAAATTGAGTGGTCAGTGCAAATAAGTGCGGATGCTAGAGTAGATTAATTTAATACTATTTAAAATTATAATATAATTTAATGCTTATATAAATCTTTTCACGTTTAATTTTCTTTTTCTAATTTACTAATATTAATAAATAAAATTTTGCACCCTTATAACACAAGTTAAATATTTCCAATATAAGAAAGTAAAAATATACCCTATTAGGCTACTACACACGTTAGCAAAATCCAGTAGTTATATTTCCCATACAGTACAAGTTTACTAAATAAAGTAACACATTAATTTTTCCTATTAAGGTACCACCTATTCTCTATATATATACTCATAAACAATTCAGAATAATTCATCGATTTTTAACCAAAGCAAAATACACAAACAACAATGGAAGCAGTGATTTTGGAAGTGCAGGTTTGCCCATGCAATGGATGTGTGGCCAAAATAAGAGGAATCATCAAAAAGTTGGGTACGTAAACTATATGTAAATAGCGTTTTATTTCATTTATTAATGATTAATTAAAATAATTGTAATTATAGTTACTTAGATTGTTAATGATATAGTATGATGTTTATAATAAAATGAATCAATGATTCTATGTCATTCCATGGTGGAATGTTTCAGGAATTAAAAAACAAGAAGTGGGAAAAAATAATGTTGGCAATGCAGTACTAGTCACAGTGCCTACGGACAAGGCTGAAACAGTTGCAGACAAATTGAGAAAGAAATTGAAAAAGCCTGTGCAACCAGTTGGTCAAGTTCAGGTGCCGCAGAACATAGCCCCTCAACATGCCCCCGGGCCTCAGCCTCATGCATCCAGACCTCCAGTTCCAGCTCCGGCCCCAGTCCCAGCTGCTCCGATACCCGGAATTGTTCATGAGCTGCCCCCGGGTTATTATGGCGGACCAGGACCTCAATATCTGCCGCCGCAGTCAAGTTATGGTGGTTATGGCGGACCAGGACCTCAATATGGTTCTACTTATGGGTATGGGCAGCCACAGCAAGAACCACGCAATCCATATTATACCGGTGATGATAATGCGTGCACTATTATGTGAGTTGCATGTTTTAAGTTTTATTTAGTAGAAGCAATAGGTGGAATAATTAGTGCAAGTGAATAGCTTGGACTGTTTTGTTTAGACAAACAATTAACTTCAATATCTTATAATTTAGTAGTATATTTTGATTGGTTTGATCTTATTTTCATTTATCAAAATCTAAAAATACAGTAGTTAATTTTATTTATTTACTGTAAAGGATGAGTTCCATAAAACAAATGTCATTCAACAACTCATTTGCATTGTTAAAAAGCTCTTTACAGTTGCCTCTTATATTTCACATCACATAGATATAAGAGTAGCATTTATATATGTATATATGACAAGAAGAAAGATATCTACCTGCAAAAGCTACTGTATCAGATTCAGAAACAAAACCAGTTTTTGATTTTGTTCTCCAGCAAGCTTTCCTCAACATGCTTTCACTATTTTTGGTCTCCATCTTGTCCAAGCCAAGCAACCTTTCTCTCCTATTATTGGATCTAAAAGCTTTCTTTTTAATCGTTCCCGTCTAGACGTTTCTCTATAATAACCATCTTTTGGAGTCAAACTCTTCATAGGGACTAAAGGACTCCCCAAATCAGTATCATCCACAATTTTATTAACCATCTCCAGAACTTCGCTCATTTTTGGACGTGCTTTGGCTTGTCGAACCAAGCACTTGTTGGCCACAGCAGCAAGTTTTTGGGCAGATTTGAGATTATACTTGCCATCAAGCCTTGGGTCCAAAATCAATCTGAATTTCTTTGACCCTGATAAGTGTGGTCTCACCCATTCCAATAGCTTCTGCTCGTCCTTAGGTTTACTTCGATCCATTGGACGCCTGCCAGTAATGAGTTCATAGAGGAAAACCCCATATCCCCACACATCAGATTTACATGTGAGACGCCCAGTTTGAAGATATTCAGGAGCTGCATATCCAATGGTTCCAACAACCTGTTTGATAGCACCACAAAAACTGCTCCATTAGTTCATCTAGTTCTGTATTTAGTGTCAATTTTTTTTTTTTTTCATGGTCTCAACTTAATATAAAGGGAATTAGACAATGAAATTGAGATTTTCTTTTTTGCGTATTACTTGCAAATGACAAAGATGTTAAATTTCTAAAATTTAATACTCAGTGTTGTCTCTAACAACATAGTAAAGCAAGAATTATTGACAACAATGTAGTTGATCTTTTTTTCTTCTTCTATTTTAAGCCCAAATTTCATCCCAAAAAAAAAAGGAACATATAAGCATCTGAATTGGATAGCTATATGACACTAGTGAAATATGATTAAGAATAAATTATTTTGAGTAACAATGACCATACCGCAGTGGAAACATGACTCAACCCATCCGAAGGCCCCAATCTGGCCAAGCCAAAGTCTGACAACTTTGCATTCCATCTATCATCCAGCAGTATGTTGGAAGACTTGAAATCTCTGAAGATGATCTATGATAGGGATGAGCAAAAAAATAGTAAAGCAGTAAAACAAAGTAAAACAATCAGTAACAGTTGCAAAACTTATTCAGGACATGGGCAAAATCGGATAGAAGAGGAGAAACAAAGAAGAAAATAACACGCTGGATATTCATGTTTATCAGGACCTTTGATGAAATCTAGAAAGCATGGAAGTGCAGACATGCATAATCCTAATGATTTAGATTTTTCCTTTTTTTAGTTAGGTTGAGCTACCATGCTAATTTGCTTGGACTTAAATGAGATTTAAAAGCATACGCTAGAACCCCCTAAATGCATGATTTTGGAGAAAATTCCAGGCAGTTCAACAAATCTGGTAGCTGACTCGAAAAGCTGAAGCTGTGATGCAAATGCAATTTAATGGGAACCGTGGTTTCAATTTTCACAATCCAGAGACCCAAAGCCTGTTGTTTTTCAAAATTTGCATGCAAATGATTATTTGAAGCAATTTTAAGTTTGCAAAAGTAGATTAAAAAGGGGGTAATCAATGTGCAAATCATATCAAAGTCAATATCCCAAAAGGATTTTGGAATTGCAGAAAAGCTTCAAGGTAAAAACTAACAAGAATAGAAGACTTCAGCTGAATATTAAGAAGGCAATGTTTTGATGAATTCTAACGAGCATGTAACACAGAATTCTAAAAAACTTATAACCTGCTGATTTCTCATAGTCTCATGCCATCTACAAATTAAAACATGCATCCATGATGATTGAAAATGAGTAATAGAAACAGAATTTGAAGATTGAAAATCCCATATTTAAATCATATTTATTACTTGTTTTCTTTTAATCTTGTAAACCAGCTCCTTGGATTTAATGTTGATTTTGGGTTGTTAGTTAATCATTTATCATCATAGCAGTCGGCTAATTACATATTCAATTGCTGCATCAGAAATGCAACCAAATCTACGAGAGAATCAAAATCTACCTGAAAATCCATTCCTTCATGAAGGTATGCTAAACCACGGGCAGCATCCTGGGCAACTTTAATTCTGGTAGCCCAAGGAAGGGGCGTCTGAAATCTACTTGACAGGTGATCCTGCACACTTCTGTTGGGCATATATTCATACACTAGCAGACGCTGAATTCCTCTTTCATCATCCTCAGCACAGTAGCCTACTAACTTGACAAGATTCGGATGTTCAACAACACCTAAAACATTCACTTCTGTCACCCATTCCTTGTGCCCCTATAGAAACATGTAAGGAAGCATATCAAAATCTGGAATTTAAGAACGCTACAAGTGAATAAACCCAAAGGAAAACATTTTATTATAAGATATTTTTGTTGGACTGAAGAAATAAAATAGATAAATGAAAACATCAGTGAAAAGGTTCTTACAAATTTACCCGAACAATTCTTAATTCTCATTAACTCATTCTTATCCCTAAGGACTCATAACTACCATCATGATCTGTTGGCCAAGTAAAGTAATATTGTTGTACCAGTTTTTCTAACTTCCTTCACTTTTTGCAGCAAGGTTTCAGGTAAATTCATACAAGAAAGGAAAACAAGCACTTCTATCAGAAAACAGGGACATAGGAAAACAAGATTAAACAATTTTACATGAGATTTAGATAGCTCAAGCACATGTGGAATTCATAAATTCCTTGAATCTCTATGACCAAAAGAAAGTAATAAAAATCTTAGAACCATACAATCATTGAATCATCTCTATTACACAGTCAAGACCTTTCAGTATTGAATGGATGATACTGTTTATAACGAAGTAATTAGCAAGCATAAAGAAGTTTAAATTTGAATATCAAGAAGTCCCGTTGTGAACAAATAAATGAGAAAAAAAAATTCTTCAAACTAAAAATGGAATGATATAAATTAAAGGAGAAAAAGAGGACAGAGCAAGTTCTCCATCTAATGCTGTTACAAATTCTTCTAAAGCACTAAGAATTTGTTAACATTGAAATCAGAAACTGGTATCGGAAATCATCAATTTAGAAGTTATAATTAACATTTTCAAGACGAAAGATGAATAAATAAGTCTGAAATTCACTTCCAACAACTTTTAATGGCATTTAATCAACATTTTTAGCGTAATGGTTTTCCTAAAAGCAGTTTAAGCTGTAACACCAAATAGACAATAAATGTAGAAGAGTCAATCATTAAAAAGAGCATACAAATCATGAAGAAAATTAAGAATGCTTGCCTGTAGCCCCCTCCTACTCAGTTGTTTAACAGCAATGTCTATCTTCTTATTCCCATCCTCAGTGCTCCGGATTACTCCTCTATACACACTTCCAAACCCACCCTCCCCGATCATCAGAGAGCGGCTGAAATTCTTTGTGGCTGTCTTCAACTCAGAGAATGTGAAGACTCTAAGATTACTTTGTCTTTGAGACAAAACAGCAAATGAGTTCTTTGCAGAGGATTCTGAGCTAAAATCTGAAGCATTCTGTGAATTAAGCTCTGATCCACATCTCTTCACATCAATATCAGTGGACATTGACAAGGAATTAGAAGAAGACCGAACGGAAACAGATTTTATAGCCTTTTGCTCTTCATTTTTCACTTTACTTGTAAAGTAAAGGCAGCTCATGGCACCTGAAGGACCAATTTGCATCACTGCATATACCCAATTTCTACTATCATCAAAATCAATGCTAAAAGCAATTTTATGAATAATAAATTATAGCGAAACCTACATTATATATAATAAAACCCACAAAAACAAAATCTTAACTAGGAAAGATGGAGTCAAATTTCTTGAACAATCCTCAAAAGAACATCCTACTAAGCAATATTCAGATTTTCTTTCTTCTTTACCAATTATTCCAAAACACAAACATCAGTGAAAGAAGATCAGCTAATATACAATTTTTTTTTTAGAATTCAAAGAAACCCTTCTTAAACAATGCAATTCCCAAATGCATCATCAATCACTACACCCAAAACCCTAAAAAAGGATAATTCTTTAAACCAGATTACAGGAAACAGCTCAACTTTCATAGACGCAAATACATCAGCAACAGAAATGAAAACCCATTTACCAAAAAAAAGAAAAAGCGTGCATTTTTAAGGTAGACACGTAGCAAAAAAGAGAGAAACCTTGAGGAATAAGAACGAGGAGTCCATGACCTAAGGCCAGACAAGACGATGCAGCTGAATTTTAGTTCACCAACCAAGAAACTTCATTTTTAAATTTAAATTAAATAAAAAAGAAAGGAGCGTGTGAAAAGGATTAATCTGGCTTTTGGTTTAGTGATTGACAGACGATGGGGATGTTTCTTGGAAAGATTGGAATCATTCCACCAAGAATCCCTCCTAGTTATTTTTTTGAGTTAACGCTAAATTAATTATCTACAAAATTTAAATGTTAGTTGGGAGTTAGAAACCATTACTTTGCTAGCTGTTTTTTTCTTTCTTTTATAGTTTTTTTTTTTTTGGTTACTGTGATAGATTTGTTAAGGGAAGTATTTATTATCAGCGTAACTTCTTGTTCGCAAAGAGATTCAAACTTAAAATTCAAAAGTTTTCGTCACCTTACTTAATCAATCAGTTAGACGATTGTTACACAAAGTATTCTAATTAAAATGTTTATTTTATACTAGTAATTAAATAAAAATACAGTAAAGAAATCAGATATTAAAAAAATGAAGAGTAGAAGTCAGAATATTAACAGGGATTAAATGGCATTTTTAATAATAATTGAAAAAGTCAAAGAATAGTGAAGGGATGATGATATGGCTACTAAATAAAATTTATAAGAGAATGTTGAATTGATCACCAAAAATGGTAATGGCATTATGACAGTGACTACTTAATGTTTGCTTCATCGCAAGCAACTCATAAGCTGTACTTTTAATGAGCTAAGCTAATAGTATTAATATAGGACAAAAATACAAACGGGTCAATCTCATTCATTTATTTCCGGCCAAATACATAAACTTTTCCGGTCAAATACATAAAGTCATAAACAACTTTTCCGGCCTAATGCATAAACTATTGGCGCGTATGTAAATATTGAAGAGTTGATTATTTTTATGATTTTATAATTTGGATATACTAAATTAATTATCTATATAATTTAAATGTTATTTAGGAGTTGGAAGCCATTACTTTGCTAGCTATTTTTTCTTATTTTATTTATTGTTTTTAATTTAACTTTGACTTGCAATATTGTATTAGTATTACAGTCTTTTAATTTAAGGTGTTAAGTAAATAAAGGATATTCTTATTGAATTTTTAAAATCTAATAAAATTCCATTACATAAAAATAAAAAATAAATCAACATCATAAAAATGAAGAGTATAAGTCCGAATATTTAACATGGATGAAATGGATTTTTCTTTTCTGAATTTTAAAAATTTTAAAAATCAATTCAAGATTAACGGACAATTTTTGCACGTATTTTCTATGTCTTTTTTACGGCGTTTTCTCATGCATAAACCCTAGAACCACCTTTATTATATTGTGTTTTCACTGAGTTTCTCACCATGGAAGAAAATCTTCAACAGCCTTCAATCTCAAACGAGGAGGATGAGGGTCTAGAAGTTGAGAATTTGGCTTGTAGTGGGGCTGCGCCTTTTGTGTAATGTTTGGTAGGTAGGTTCTTGGCCTACAATTTCATCAATTTTCAGGCCATGAAAAATACTTTAGCAGATTTGTCGCATCCTTTGAGAGGCATTGAAATCTCGGAGCTAGGAGGAAAATGGTTTCTTTTTTTTTTTCTCAACCAAGTTGATTTTGATCTGGTATTAATGGGAGCGCCTTCGTTTTTTAATCCGCAATTTTGATGTTAAAAACAGTAGAGAAAGATGAAGTTCCTATGCATACCCCTTTATTATACGTAGAGTTTTGGGTTCAAGTGATTGAAGTTCCAAGTGGTTTATACGAACGAAGGGGTGGCTAAGATTAGGGCCGTGCATGGTTATTACTGGAACTGATCCAAAACCTGGAATTGTATCTAAATCGGTATCCAAAAAAATCAAGGGAGCTGTAAACAAATAGCATAAATTTTAGGGTGAAATTCAAGAATTAGCACACATTTTCAAAATTTAAAGAAATAGCACATTAATTTCTAATATTTCAAAACTGCCCAAACCTAATAACACCGTTAGCCAACAGTCCTTCTTCCATCTCCCGTCGAAATTCATTTACTTTCATCTCCCGTCGATTCATCTTCAAGAACAGAACAGAAACACCATTGATTCATCCTCAAGAACCACCG
>CANUEY010065967.1:0-22787 GCA_948099555.1 Croton setiger | reverse complement strand
GTCACCAGGCTATCTTAAAATATTGTTTCCACAATATTCCAATAATGATAGTCCGTTTCATTGTGAGACATGTGTTTTAGCTAAGACTCACATAAGTTGTTTGCTTAAAAAAGCTATTAAGTGAAATGGGATTTATTCCAGAAACTTGTGAACTAATGTGTGACAACAAAGCTGCTATCAGTATTTCAGAAAATCCAGTTCAGCTTGATCGAACGAAACACGTCGAGGTGGATCGACAATTTATAAAAGAAAAGATAGAAGCTGGTATTGTTTGTCTACCCTACGTTCGGTCAGAGGAGCAACTTGCGGATATACTTACTACAGCAGTATCTGTAAAAGCTTTCAATGAAGTCCTCGGCAAGATGGGTGTAGGAGAACCCACAGTCCAGCTTGAGGGGGAGTGTAAGCAGAAACAGAATCTTCAAGATCCCAAGTCTTCCTCTTCTATATCAAATCCTCCTCTTCAGTATCTCCAGAATCTGCAAATAGAAGGAAAGAAATTAGAAACAGATCAATCACAATAATTGGATTGATCTGCATTCACTACACCGATTACAAATTGTACACTATAAATAAGATGTAAACAAATTGATCAAACACACAGAAATAAAAACTGAATTTCATTCTTCTTTCTGTTCTTTATACAAACTAACACTAGTTAGTATCATTACTTTATCATTTTTATGTCATTTTGTTACTTTTAATTTGTTTCAAAATAAGTTTCACTTTACATGAATAAATGATAATTTTTTTCCTTTTTTGTCCTTTATATTTTATTTAAAATATAAAATTATTTGTTATATTTTGTAAATACACCATTAACATGAGGATTTATTTTCTATCTAATCTATTCCTTATTTAATTTTATTTTAAAGTAACAAAATGACATGTTTTGAAAAACGAACTGAATAAAAAAATTGCATTGAAACATGTCCTACATGCACTAAACTATCCACACATCTATTGACCTCACGAAAGACATGTTGAACCTTGATTGTTCAGTTACAATAAAGGACTTCCTTTACATCCCTCACAATGTTAACCAAACCCAATGGAACCTGAGCTTGAAGATTAACAATTGGACGACTTGCAAGTCTATCACAATTTTGCAATTTCCGGATGCCATTGTCCCAAGCATGCAACAACCCCAAAAAACAATCCATACAAACTCAGCAATAAGGACTGAACAACTACTCAAGTTTCATTATAAAGCCGAAACACCATTCACCACCAGTCCCACGAACTAAACCTCCTTAGTAGCTAAATTTACATATTGAAGAAAGGAACCATGCGTATTTAATTTATACAACCAATCAGAGGAGGAACCCAAGAAATATAAAGCTCTTTACTCCCCTTATCTTTGATTAAATGCTGCTGTAAACCACCTGCAATATGTCGAGCATAACGCACTATAGTCTCCCGTTGAATTGACTCGGTAACCACAGCAGGAGCAAATATATGCCCATTACGTTGCTTCCACATTAGCCAAAGGGAATTTGGAAAAGAGAAAAAAAAAGACTAATGCAACTCTGCAACCATAAAATAAAATTTTAAATTAAAGGAAAGCCATTCATCAACTTAATGCAAATTAAAAACTCTTGCTTCAATTCAACTGGCAAGATAGATTGCGACAAATTTATTTTCCCAACACGGTCACAAAACAAATGTAATAGAGAACTGAGTGGGCAAAAATGATCGCTCGCTAAACCTCGTCGCAACCTCTGTACGTTTGTTAAAAGACGACCCTTAGCTAGAATCCAAAGAAAAACAAGAACTATTTCTGGCCCCTTCCTTTTCCAAACTTGCTTCTATAACAACTCTTTAGAGTTCCAGGAATGAGATTGGAGCGCAAAATACGCTGTTCTAATAGAAAAATGACAAGACGAAGAATATCCCCAAAAGTAACTATCCTCAATTTATCATTAATCAGAAAATATGACAGACCTGCAAATTTTTTGAATAAAAAAAAAGGCAAAAAAGAAGCAAAATTTTCCGTTGTCAAACCCCTCCAAGCTCCACAAAATTCTTCGAAGGCTCGTCAAGAACCGTAATATCCAGAGGACAAGCACAGAGTCTCCAGAGAGGAGGGAGTATTCGGAATCCACTTACCAACCAGAACTTAATTGGACGACCATTTCCAATGCTCCAGTAAACACCAGAAAGAACAAATGGCCAAACCCTCATAATGCTCCTCCATAAACTAGAATCACCCTGCTTAGCCTAGACCATGGAGGAATAGGCTTGATTTTTTAGGTACTTACGAACCCAGAGAGCTTGATTATTAGAAATAAATTCCAAGCCAATTTCCACATGACAATTATTCTATAATATAGTTTAGCGCAATTTTCAGATAATTATTTCCATTTTGGAACGAATTAGAATTCAAAGTTCATTTCAATATAAATTCATAACAAAATTTATTTATAAACAAATTTAATACGCTGGATAAATTCAAGTTTCTTTTGACTTTCAAATATTACAAATGAATTCATATCACAAAATTATTATGTGTAATTAATTTGTATTAAAGTTACCTTTATTTTAACGAGTATGAATGGGACAAATGAGTGCCAGCTCACCCATTGGTTTGTTTTGTTTTGTTTTGAAAAGGCTCACCCATGGGATTTGTTCCTGAATTTAGCTCTCTTTATTTTAAAACTATACTGTAAACTTTAATATTTCATTCGTTTTCCCATGTGTATTTTAGCGTATCCTATGAGATCTATCTCCCATTTTATGGGACTTCCATTCTTTTTATTAAAAAAAAAAAAAAAAGAATGGGACTTCCATCTTTTAATGCTTAGCAAATTGTGATTGGTTTAATGGATTTTTTGTATGGCATAAATCAAAGGGTTTATGTTAATCTACAAACCGATTTAATTAAATATATAGACATATTACTAGTTCAAAATGCATTCTTAGAAATATAGTTTTGCTTAATAGATAATTCTAAATTAGAAGTACTAAGTCAATTGGGATTGGGATCGTTTTATATTTTACGAAAATTATAGAATATATAAATTTGGAATTCAATTCTTATTAACCATTAGATCGTACTGAGACATATTCATATTCTTCTTATGAGCACAAAATTTTAACGACTATCTAACCTAACTTAATTACGAGAACTCATTTTTAGTATGTTAATAAATTGAATTTATTTCTTATATTAATTGATAAGTAAAACTTAAATCTAAAATTAATATATTAAAGTATTTCCAGAAAAGTAAAATAAAGCCGAGATTCAAGTTATTGAGAGGCGTAGCTGGCGGCCGGCATGAAAGGAGGAACGGTTACAGGCAAATTAATGAAAGAGAAGTGTGGATTTCCCAAGGAATTAACAACCTTCACATTAAACGGAAACCTTAATAAATCAAAAAAGGTTTCAACAACTTCACTTTCACGTGCAGTGTCCTTCTGGTAAATGCTTTGAAACTTGAATGCGCATGTTCTATTTCATAGGAACAATGTATTGTAATTTGTACTGTATAATCCTACATTATTGTTCTCAATCCTGAAAACTATCTGAGTTCTAGATTCGAATCTATTAATTAATTCATTGATCCTTAAATTAATATATAATCATCCTTAAAATAAACCTTATCAAATTAAATAATCAATCAGTTTGGAATTGAGTGCTTGATATCTAAAGTTTTCTTTTTCTTTTTTCTTTTTTTTTTTTTAAAAATGCATATTACATCCGAGATTGTTTATTACTAAAAAATCATAACCAATAAAAAAAATTAGTTAAACTATTTTAATTTGTCAATTTATTACTTTATAAATAAAAAGTAAATCATTCATCATAATAAATTAGTTATTTAACTTTGACTCTTTGAAATAAATTTATCTAACTCAAAATCAACTAAGAGAGTGTTATTATTATTTTATCGGAAAATTCTTGCCTACACTCGGAGTATATAAAGCTTTCATACACCAATTGTTTAAGGATTTTAAAATTTTTAAACTATCTTAATCTTACTTTGTTGGGTATATTGCTATAAATGCCCTTAATTAGTTATTTCTCTGTTAGTTTATTGGCTCGTGTATTGCATCAAATGTAGTTAAGTAGTAATCATTATTATCATATTAACTCATAAAAGAATAAACAATTTACAATATGCAAAGTGGGGTTTGACTTTTTTGTTTGCCTTAGGTTCCCCTCTTTAAATAAATCTTATAGCAAACTTATAATTGACCTTACAGTTTTACTTCATTTTTGTTCTCCCTTGTAAAATTTTTGTAAGATACTTAACCATAATGTACAACACAACGTTGCTACTCATTCTTTCACTAGCAATGCTACTATACAGCAACCAAGTTCTAGCCTACCGCCGTTGTCCAAACTGCGGCCAAACTCCGGTGCCATATCCACTTAGCACAACCCCAACCTGCGGTGACCCGCTATACAATGTTACTTGCAAAGCAAACACATTATGGTTTAACGCATTAAATGGATCATCCTATATGATAACATCCATAAACCCGTTAACCCAACGGTTCATTATCCGCCCGCCCGGCTTCACAAAGAACATGTGTATGGCAGCTGATTTCGCAAGCCAAGGCATTCAACTAGACAGTAATCTTCCTTTCAATATTACTGGAAGTAACACAGTAATTTACATGAACTGTTCTGATTTAGTTTTCGAATTTTTCTCTTCTTTAAATTGTTCTTCTACTAGTAGATGCCATGACTACATTAAACAAAATGTAGAAGCAGAAGCTGCTTGTGGGGGTATGCCAGAACAAATATGTTGTTGGTTTAGAACAGGTGGGTCGCTTAATGAGTATAAAATAAGAGTACGGAACGAAAGGTGTTCTGCTTATCAAAGTTTTGTTAATTTGGATTTGGAATCGCCGGTGAGAAAGTGGCCGGAACCTGGGTTGGAGTTAGAGTGGATTTTACCACAGGAGCCTGCTTGTAGAACGACGACGGATTGTCAGGATTTGCTAAATTCTTGGTGTCTGCCGGATCCGATTAGTGTTGGACAAAAAAGGTGTTTCTGCCGGGCTGGTTTTGTATGGGATCCCAGTACTGGAGTTTGCCAACTCAGTGAGTACACTTATTTTTTGTTTAAAGCTTTCTTTTTTCTTTCTACAGTCAGTAATCACATGCATAGATCCATTGTAAAACCAAACTTTCATACATCTTAATTTTAAGCTTCTCGTTGATTTAGAGTGTTATGTAGGAAATTTTCAGAAATCCCAAACAAATCGTTTATGTAGTTTTTAGTACGAGAAATGCTTTTTTTTTTTTTTTTGAAACCCGCTTGGTTTCCAGGCTATTGCCTGATTAATCTGGACACAGTGGCTTCCTAATTTAATAGCTGTATACAGTAGGTATGGTACCCAAGACCTTAAGCGAATTACCGAACCCCCTTAGTTGAGCAATGCTCTTTTAATATTTAGACAGGTGTGGAATCGGGTTGGTAGATTTTGCATACAGCTAAATCATTTTTACTGCTGAAAACTAAAATATGGGAAGTTGAGAACATACTTCTGAAAGGTTGATTTGTTAAGGAAATGCATATACTAAGATTCTAGAGACACGTATTTTCTTAGCATGTGGAAATATGTAAGATTCATTAATGAGTCTTGAACTATACACATGAATTGGATCTAGACAAATATTTTTCATTTGTTTATAACTATATATTTTCTTTAGGAATTAATTACTCCCTCTCTTCCCAAAAAAAAAAATGTCATTTGAAAAATACTAGTATATTCCAAAAGTGTCGAATTATGAATTTTGGGAACAATAAATGCATTTTTTACTTTTATTCTTATATATTTAGTGAAAAAAAAGCACCATGGAATGAAGTTTGGAATTACATACCACAATGTGTATGTGCCCACCCCTTCAGCTTGACTAAATGTCTAAATCCCCATTCATCAAATTGCTCAAGAAAGCGTTGGCTAAGGGAATTTTGCATTGACGGGATCCAAACCCACAACTTAAGCTACTCTACTACAAAAGATTATTACTAGTACAAATAGATAATAGCAAGTTATTATTGTCATTTTGCAGGCCGGAGATGCAAACATGGAGGACATTGCCATCAAGTCAAGAAAAAAACTCCACTTTTTGGTAATTAACTCTTCACATTAGCTCCTAGTAACAAGTTTCTCTTTATTACAATTAACAATAAGACATCAAATTTTATAAAATCTGCATTAGATTTCAGCAAAATTCCAAATCCAAACTAATTGTGATTTCTTAACATAGGTTCAGCATTTGCTGCGAGTGCAATAATGCTTCTTGGAATAGCAGCTACAATTCTAGCATACAGAAAGCATAATCATAATAAGAAAAGAAAAGGTTTAGCCCAAGTGAGTTTAAGCAAGGTAAGGGAAAGAATTTTAAGTGTAAACAGCAGTGGACTAATGGGCAGGATTTTCACAAGCAAAGAAATAACAAAAGCAACAAACAATTTCTCAAGAGACAATCTCCTCGGCTGTGGAGGTTTCGGTGAGGTTTTCAAGGGAGTTATAGACAATGGAACCATAACTGCTATCAAGCGTGCAAAGCCTGGAAATACTAAAGGAATTGACCAAATTCTTAACGAAGTTCGAATTCTCTGCCAAGTTAATCACAGAAACCTAGTCAAGCTTCTAGGTTGCTGTGTGGAACTTGAGCAACCCCTTTTGGTTTACGAATTTGTCACTAACGGAACCCTTTACGATCATCTCCATTCGAGCAACGACAAGGCTCATTTAACGTGGAGACGTCGTCTTCTCATTGCTCATCAAACAGCACAAGGTCTTGCTTATCTGCATTTTTCTGCTGCCCCTCAAATTTTTCATCGCGATATTAAGACCAGCAACATCTTGCTCGACCATGAACTTAACGCGAAAGTTTCTGATTTCGGGCTTTCTAGGCTTGTAGTGACCGATACAAGTCATATCACAACTTGTGCTCAAGGAACATTAGGTTATCTTGATCCTGAATATTACCTAAATTTCCAATTGACCGATAAAAGCGATGTTTATAGCTTCGGAGTTGTGCTATTGGAGATTTTGACGGGGAAGAAGGTTATTGATTTTAGTAGAGTTGATGAAGATATCAACTTGGTGCTGTATATTAGGAGAGTTTTGAAACAAGAGAAATTATTGGATGCAATCGATCCTATGCTTAAAAAAGGAGCTAGTAAGTTAGAATTAGAGACAATGCAAGCATTAGGGTCTTTAGCAGCAGCATGCTTGGATGAAAAGAGACAAAATCGGCCGTCCATGAAAGAAGTTGGTGATGAGATTGAGTATATAATCAGTCTTGTTAAGGATAATGAGGATTCATGTACTAATCAACTAAGCAATGTAATGGATAGGGTATAGTACTTATTTTTGTTTGTGTATTAGTGTGCATGTGTTTATAGTTAATTAAGTTTATGGAAAACTTAATTAATTCTAATGCCCCAAAAAGGGTTAACATACATATCATACTCTTTCTGCCATTTCATTTTTCAATGTTAAAAAATTCTTCTTGCATTGCATGTGGATTGTTTTCCAATTTCCAGTTTGATGAGTACAAATTGATGATACTTTAACAGATTTTGATTCCGACCGACACATATATGCCCTTAACTTTATATAAGGTGGCAAATATACACTTAGAGGTGAGCAATCGGTAACCATTATCGATTACCGTTATCAAACGATCAGTAATCGGTTAACTGATCAGTATTTTACCATCATAGTCAAAACATATAATTGTATTTCTATGTATATATTTGATGAAAGGTTTACAATCCTATATATATAGGACATGATACAAATAAATAAGGAAATAGAATCACAGCCTAATATGGAAATATAATCACAGCTGTATATGTTCTAACAATTTCAATAAACAAAGCTTCAAGATCATTCTACTAGTATCAATTAGAATTGTCTGACTACTAAATACTTGAGGCTTTTTATGCATCAGTAGTGTAAGAAACAAGGTCCAGACACCAAAAGGAGAGATTGCTATTACTTACATTGGATATAATGTTTCCAAGTAGGTAAAAAGAAGCATCTGCCTGTATCATTTTGCAAAAGGAAGGAAAGAGATGTAGTCAGCTAAAAACAAGCTTCCCAAATAGAAAAAAAATCAGCAGTCACAGAACATTTTGGAGGATGAAATCAATCATAGAAAGCATTTTGCAATAAGTTTATTTAATTAACCAAAACAAAGTAATGCGCCCAAGGAAAAAGAATCTGAAAGGAAAGCAGGTACAATAAAAAAAAGGTAAAAGTAGGTTCAACAGCGAAAAATATTATAACTAGACAACCCAAAGCCTGTTGTTCAAACCAACTTACAACCACAGCCATATTACTCAATAGAGGCAACCCATGCATTATACAGCTCCATATTAACGACCAACTGGACCCCAACTGCAAAATTGCCGATCAATAAGTCAATGCTCAATTCGATAAAGGAAAACATGCTCGTAAGAAACTTGAAAATACTGCAAAGCATAAAGATTTGGCTGATTGGTGAGATGATAGGATTTTCAAAACTAGGTGACATAAAGTTCAAGTTATTTTTTCAACAATTGCATTAAAAAACAAGCATAGATTTTGTCAAAAACACAAATATGTTCAATGAATTTCTCCAGCTGCCAGAAGAACAAACCTTTATTTTTTGTACAAAAGAAGAGGATCATAATGAAAGAATGGAGACTTGCAGTGTAAAAATGTCCTCTAAACGTTGAAAGGAAACGAAAACCAAAAAATAATTCATAAAAATTAACATAGCAGTCCCCAACTCACATAGGAAAAGTCAGCTAGGCACTACCTCCACATACAGCCAGGCAACTAAGGACATATATCTAAGGGGGTGTACAGTATATTACTTGGTCAACAGGAAAAAAATAGAACAGATAAATGTCACAAAAAACTTACAGGAACAACCAGTACAATACAGGACAGAAAAATACCTCATTTGATATAGATGCAGACTTAGAGTATATCTCCACTCGAGAATCTGAAAGCAGCAAAATAGTCGACAGCTCCTGCAAACTCCTTCACAAGCCAACACTAGATATAAGCTCAAAGGGAAGAAAATATAACAAAGCATTGGTAAAACTAGCAAATATCTTTGAATTAAAGAGATGAAGATGATTAAGACATAAAAAGCATAAACATGCCATCTGATAAAATCCTTGGAGTCTACTTCATACCAAAATACTCATTTTCCTGCAGTTTCAAAGACAGGATATGCTATAGAACACTTTAATCCGAAAAGCAGTATTTATGAATGTAAACCAAAGAATAATACCTCAAAGTCCACAACAAACCATCATAAGCATGTCCTGAACATGCATCACTCAATATCCTGCAACATTTCCAAATCAACAATCAAACAATTGCAAAAATTAAACATCTCCAAGACTTCTCACAACATGACTAGCAGTAGGCTGAAGTGATTATAGCATAACTATTCTAGAGACCCACATTTATAGATATGCAACTTATATGAGCATCTCAACGAATTCAAAGAGAAAAATACTAGAGAAGCTTTTAACCAAACTGCAATGCTTAATATGCACGTAATGCTAATAATTTTCCCTGCAAGCAGCAAACACAAAAATGCATATAGCTACAATGGATACATAAGCTCTTTTGAAATAAAATGAAATAACTGTAGACATGAGAAAAGAAGATAACAGTCACACAGAAAATATGCTAACTATCAATAAGATAAAAGGAACCCATAAAAAAAAGAAAAAAAATTCACTAAGTAAAGAACCCAGTCATAAACAACACCTTCAACAAAAACCCCAAAAGTAGAATCCCAAAAGAGAAGATGATTAACATGGTGCCTTTTTCAAATTAAAAATAAGAAAAACTGGGCTTGATTTGTTGTGAAAAAGTAGCACCACGTTCCCCAAGATGGATATCTTAAATAATTCGTTGTAATTAATTTCTCCTCAATAACTTCGCAGTTTTCGAATTCCACCCCATCATCTAAATGACTGTTATGCCAACTCTACTTAATTGCAGTTTGCAAAATTATTTTGTAAACAATAACAATTTGTTCAATGTACTGAAAATGATAATAATTCTACAATTCAATGTCAAACTACAAAAGCATGCCCATGAAAGAGTGAAGTAAGTGAATTAGTAAGAAACCAAATTCAAACAAACAAACTAATTGATCATATAACCACATATTTGCATAATTACCTCTCAAAGCTTATCGAAATGGCTTCAAACCAATATATGAAAAGATCTTTATTCATGCGACTGTAGTACTTATGAATAAGACAACAAAATGCTGCATTCCTGGAGTAGAGGACAATAGTTATCAATACAATTGATCATATACACATAATATATGTGCTAGGAGAAAATGAATAGACAGCACCAGACTGAAGAAGCACAAAGATT
Source organism: Croton setiger (assembly GCA_948099555.1). Taxonomy (NCBI): domain Eukaryota; kingdom Viridiplantae; phylum Streptophyta; class Magnoliopsida; order Malpighiales; family Euphorbiaceae; genus Croton; species Croton setiger. The sequence continues at coordinate 12,416 of CANUEY010065967.1, read as the reverse complement.
TTGCAACATAAGGAACTCTTGCACAACAACATTACAAGAGATGAATCATGGAACTAAATCTATCACATAGGCATCAGTTAAACAACATCAGATCTGAATACAAAAATTAGAATGAAGTCAATATGGTACAATCAATAAAGCATCAATTTTTCATCATTCACTTCACACAACAATGATACCTTCTGAGAAAGCATTAATGTGAAACTGGTTTCAGTATTCAACAACAAAGCCTTCATTTTAATACAAAGAGAAATGTTGACAAAGTATTTATTTAAAATAAAATCTCTAAATAATTTATATTTGATGAGTTTGGAGAAAACTCTATTTCACACTATAGCATGAGCTGATTCAAACAAAAAAAAAAATCACAGGATAAAGAGACAAAGAAGTATGAGAAACTAGATCGGCAAGGAAGGGAAGGTTTTTTCAATACAGCAACCCATGCACATATTTGATAGGCAAATATAAGGCTAGAGTGATATTGTTTCAATTATTTCAACAAAAACTTGTTATATTGATGGGAACTCTTAATTCCAATAAGAACCAGAAGAGCAGCCAACTTGTTAATTGACAAAAAAATTAAGCAACAAAAAGGATAACTCCAACAATTTTAAACTTGCAATTTTACAAGCATGTAGACAAGCTCAAAATACAGTTTGCAACAGTGAGATTCCAGAAATAAGTTCAATAGTCTTTCCAACACATTGCAGACGTATTCAGCAAACATTTAAATTTAAATTATAATAAAAGGCATCAATCTTGTCCTTTGGCAGCCAAGCAAAACAAGAAGCACCAACAGAGTAATACTTATTCCAATAAAAATTAACTGAAAGTTCATAGCAGTATAAGTGTTACCATAACCATTTTCCTTCAGTCAGCGCTTCTTTTAAAACATCAGTAGCATGTACCCTCTTTACCCGCTTTTCAGCCGGTTGTACTTTACATGTGCTAACACAGGCCTGCAATGGGTAGAGTTTAGAATGTCTCCTGGCCCCAATAAGGAGAATAAAGTTTTGAATTTCAATCTGAAATTCCACTTCTCTGGAGAATTAAATAGTGCACATAATTAACAAATATAAGAAGAAACTTATAGTAACATGAAAAAGAAAACAAGTTAACCATAAACTGGTTGCATAATGCATTTCCCCAACAAGTATCAAAAACAACCAAGCATCATGATAAGCTTCCATATCACTAACATCATTACTATAAGAGGCTGTCAATAGCTCAAAAATTTTTAACCAATAAACAAAGAGGTACCACTAATGAAGTAAAAGAATGCTACGAATTGCATTCAGCTTCTCACCAGAACAAGTGAACTTGGAAGTGAAAAAGCTACCTGATAAAATACAAGGGCTGCAAGTTCCACCAAATTACATTGTGAGCTATTCAAAGTTCCAAACTTATCATCCTTTGCCGCATCAGTCCTGGATATCACACGACAATCAACACAAGCACACACAACAACTTTATCAGGTATTAAAATTCAATGTAAAAAAGTTTGGAGCAGTGAAGATACATAGGAACTCACCGAGGCATGCTTATGCTGGATGAACTGATTTGATCTAGTTCCTTACATACTACATCCAAAAATTGTTCAACCAAAGAACTTCTGTCAGCGACGCCTCTTGCTAGATTTAGCTGCAACCTAGCATAGAATATAAATGCATCCTGCAAAAGTACAAGATATGCAAGTAAGCCACAAACCTAGGGTAAAAAATCATAAATAGTAACAATTTGGATGGCTATTAAACCTTCAGACCCCGGTCATGTGTAGTCAGCCAAAAACGGAAGACAAATTGCCACACAGCATCATGGAACTCCAAAGACTGACAACCCAAATTTGGACCATCTCTCACCAAATATGCGTTAACACACTCAATAAGTTTACGTGAGAATTTCCCCTCCTCCCTGAGCACATTACAATATGGTAGCTGACTTGTGTTAGTAATGGGAGCACTGCACATTATATTAAGCAACAGATGAAAGGCTGAAACATGATTCATTTCTACATAAAAGCGGTTATAACATCTCCTTATTCATGTTCCTAACTCCTATTTTTAAATCATAACACAAATCAGAAGATATGTACCTCACTAAGGAGAAGATCTGAACAAACCCCTTTAGAATGTCTTCCCTGACTTCATTCGGGAAATCTCCAGGAGGATTTGCAAAAAGTGAATGGAGTGTTAAGATACAACGATAGACCTCCTCTTTTATATAAACCTGTTTTTCATTTAGTCCAGTTTCCACTTTTTCCATATAAAGACGGACAAGACCTTTCCCACAAAAAAAAAATGAATGAAATTAGCAGTAGCAAACCGAACAAATATCATTTGTCAACAATGAACAGATATGTGCAGAATTAAAACCATGAAAAGAACTCACCGCAATATATACGGCTCCTCAAGTGAAATCGATAATCTCTAACTGCTATTAGATGCCGAAGAATTACACCATATTCTGACTGAAAGCTTGGAACATTGCTGAGGACATCCCATATATGATTAAAGAGCATTTTGACGACAGGTAATAGTGGCAATGTCTTTCCTGTCAGAAACATTTTTTTTTTTTTTTGAAAAAGAAACACAGATAATTAACGCATCTAAAAACTATCTACCTTTTCCCAGTTACAAAATAGTAATAAGCATAAATTATTGCACCTGGGACTAATTAAATGTAAATGCACCTTATACAACTAACAGATATAACATTACTCAACGGCTAACCTGAAAATTTAGCATCCTCAGCTCGTTGAACCACGATTCTGAGAGTTTTTGCAAGACTCGCCTTAGGTAATCGCCTTTTGCTAGTAGAAGTCTCCTTCTCCAATGACACACATTGAGTGAGTAAAGTAATGAGAAAGGGCCATGTTTCCGCTGCATAAATAATTTGAACATTCAAGAGTTGGTAATTAACTATCTTCTTGCATGTAAATTAAGTCTTTAAAAACAATTCTTACAGTGAGGAATTGCATTAGGCTTCAGCTTTGCTGTGTTCTGTCCAAGGAATTTACAAAACTTTATAGACCTTTCTCCTTCTAACCATGTGTTCAACAATTTTATTCCGTCCTAATGGCATAAAAACAAGTTTCATTTAGGAACTGAGAAGTTAGAAGACAAAAGAAAATAATCAACCAAGTTTCTCAAACTATGAGCATATGAAAATTTATTTTGAAATTGTTATCTTCCGTTATTATTTTACACTTCTCTGCCAGAGATTTTTTCGTAATTTTCTAGGAACCAAACATGTTCAATTTCTCGGTAACCAAACAGAGTATAAATAAGGATAAGACTGCGAAACGTTACTTCTCGGGCTTTGGCTTTGTCAGATGAGAGCTTCGAGACGATCTCTTGAACGTCTCTCGAACTGACCATCGCCATTTATCGCAGATTCTTCCAAGGCGAGAGACCAAGGACTAGCGGGAGATGAAAATGAGGAGAGGGTTCAGTATTACTGGAGTTTGGAAGAGCATGAGAGAAGGGTTTAAGCTCTTACATAATACTTACCATTTGTATTTTTCTTTTTAAGTTCAAATTTGGAGTCTTTTTTTTTTTTTTTTTTTCAACTGTCCATATTTATCGTAATTTAGTGCTTATTTTGCAAATTAAATAAATTACTACTTTAGTTTAATTTTCAATATTATTTTTTACTTTTATAATTATTAGATACTTTAATCATTTTTTCAAAAAAATTATAAAGATACCAAACTAAATTTTACCAAAATGAGCAAACTGTATATTTTCACAGTTACCAAAACTATTTTTGATAATAAACAGGACAAGTCAATATATCAAATTGAAGTCCATAACATGAGAATTTATGATATGTCTTTATTTTCAATATTCAATCATTAAAAATCTTTAAAAAAAAATACAGTTGAAAAATATGGGTTTAGATAAAGAACACAGTTGGAACTTTGATTGACATGTGTAGGATGCTCTGATAATAGATGGATACACAGTCAGTGGTTATGTCTCAGCTCCAGCTTTCTAGTGGTGGTGCACATATCGGCAATGGTCAGAAGTGGCGGTGGCAGCCGTTTAAAATTTCTACCATAATTCTTTCTTTAAAACTAAAAATTTCAAACGACCGCTACTGCCACCTGTGGATACGAATCTAAAATTCGAGTTTTAGAAAAAAAGACAAAAAAATGAATTTGCCAAAATGGCAAGGCTCACAAAACATGAAAAATGATTTTGAAGGAGTCACTACCCTAATTTTAATAAACAAGGGAACAAAGCTAAAAAGTGACTCCATTAGCCTAAAGGACAAAAAAAAAAAATTTGCAAAGGTGCTAGACTCGAACCAACATATAGATTCGAGGACTAGGTTTTTAGTTAAAAAGGGGTAATTATGGAAAATAAATAGATATGTGAGAGATGAATGCAGGTTTCTATTCCTGTAAGCAAAACACTTGATAGCAGATGATAAGTATGAAGATAAGATTAAAAGCGATAAATATAGTCAAAGCAAAAATAAATTGATAGGTTAGTTGGCTTGCATCTTGAGATCGATAGCTCAAAACTGCCTATATATTTGATTGGAATTCAAAATCATGACCGATTATAGTTCGAACGTCCATAGTAATATAGAATTAAGTTTTGAGGGGTTTAATTGAATTTAAACCCCTTGGGTGCATTGACAAAGCTTTAGTAAGCTATATACCTGACCAATGGTACAACTTGACCATAGCGTAAAGCCCAAGGTTGGACTGGGAAGCTTAAGAAAGCTTGGAAAAACATCGAGGCTTAAGGGAACTAAATCTTGAGTGTCAAAGGATGTCGAGGCTTATGAAAGCCAAGTCTTATTTGCTAAAGGATGGCAATGCCTTTAGGAAAGGTTGAGGGTTTTAGAAAAAACCCTTTTGAATGGAAGAAAACTTTTTAAGAGTAAGCATTCTCAATAGTTTATCAGTGTGTTCGAAAGTGAAAATGAGCCTCTGATTTATAGGAGATGGCTAAGGGTCGAAATGCAATTTCTGAGGGTACTTTTGCAACAAGTCAGAAGATCTAAGGTAAATCTGTAAATATTTTGACTAGAAAAGGAAATAATCGATTGGGAATTTGACTAGCGACCATTAGGTTATGAGTAGCCGCCACTAGTAGCCACCGCAGTTGCCAGCTACTAATGGTTAGTCGCCATGGCCGACAGCCATTCATCTATGCGGTTGTTGTTCGTCTGTTTTTCTATCATTTTGGCCATTTTCTATCGTTTTGCTCTATTTTTGAGTTTTTGTTAGTTTGAAAAATTATCGCAAGTTATCGTAGGTCACCCATCAAATTGAGAGATGACTCTCAGGAGAAGAAACCAGTTTATTTAACTGAGTTGTGGCTTGAAATGGTGTCCAAATAGAGAGGTTTGAGGACTAACCTGAAATGCGAAAGTAGCAAATTTTGGTACTCACAGTTTGCTTCTCATCGTATTTATCAAAAAGGATCCAAAGATATAATGATCGAGACACCAAAAAAGCAAGCTGGAAAAGGTATGAATAGTTAAAGTAGAAGTGAAGTGTCAATTTTACTTTCTACTTTCACTTTTCACTTTTAGAGATTCTCTCTATCCTTTCCTTTTCTTTTTCTACCTTTCCCGTTTTATAATCATTATTCTTCATGTTCTTCGTTCTTTTCTGTTTTGATCTATAAAAGCTAAAACCTTTTTGGTTTTTTAGTCTTTACACTTTTTGATCCAAATATTATTTTTTGCCTATAATTTTTGGAACTAGGCCTGTTGGTTATGGATCTAGAAGTCAACATTAGTATTAATCCTGATGTATTTATGCTTTTTGTTTTAAATTATTCGAATAATTAATTAGGCTTTGGACTTAGGTTTTATTTAATTATTCATATTTTAGGAACATGAATAACTTTTTAAATTAAGTTTGAATCTAATTATTCACATTAAGAACATGCATAATTTTGAAAGTAAGTTTGAATTTAATTATTCACATTAGGAACATAAATAATTAAGACTAGATTTGGATTTAATTATTCATATTAGGAATATGAATAATTAAAGCTTAAACTTCTGATCTTTAATCTTGGAACTATTCATGTTAGGAACATGAATAATTGTAGATTTGAATTTGGACTGATGGCAGAACTTGGGTTGTATTTGATTTTTGTCAGGTTTAGATATTTAAGAGTCGGGGTGCTCATAATATCTTTAGCTGGACTCATCTTGACTTTTCCTTCGATCATTTGGTAGTTTTATGCTTGATTAACTGTGGTGTATATAGTTTGATGATGATGATTTGGAGTGTCCTAAATTTGGAGTTGATTCAATCTTCTGCTGAGAGGTGGTATTGGACAACCAACACCTTCCATGTCCCTGGTATTGGTTAATTTACACCTAGGTTTGAAGACGGCTTAGGGAGGCTTCCACCATTTTGTTCTAGCTTGGAGTAGGAAGAATTGTGCTAAGGATACATTAAAGTCTTTGAAGGAGTATATGGCTTTCTATGACACTGTGACCATGGTTTAGATTTGCTTTTATGAGTTAAAGTGAATATAATCCCTGTACTAGAGCCTGGATTCCTCCTAACCTCCTTATTGAGTAATGACTGACCACTAGAAAGTTTGTTTTAAAGGGCCCTCACACTACACAATACTATCTTGGTGAGTAGGTGACCATGATTTAGAATTATGGAGGGCCTTTTGTACTTGTAGCCCCTTTGTGGACATATGTGTTAGATTGGATGTGGATGTACCAAATTTAGAGTACTTGGGTTTACTTGGAGATGATTTCTTGCGTCTTAACCTCGGCCATGCCACTTTTAGATGTAAATACTTTGATGGTCATTTATATGGCCTCAGCTCTAGTGGTTCCTAGTGATGATAAATATGATATTGTCCCAAGTCAGGTTTAGACGTGGGCTTGTGTTCGACATAGTAGTATGGAGAAGGATGTTGGTCATGTTCGTACCACTACCTGGGCTCGTGCTTGATGAGCGGATCCTAAGGTTCATATGTATGCTTATTTGCCTCTAGATGTTCTCACCATTACAAGCCATGATGGGCACTTCTATAGGATTGCTCCTCCCATAGATGCTGGACCTTATGAGTGTACTCTGCCGAAAAATTTCTAGGTAAACACTTTTTCATTGCTTACCATTTTCATGATCACTACTTTTTTATTTGAATTAATTATTTGTAACATTCTCGAGCATGGTTGGAAAGAGTTGTGCAAATGGCAAATTGATATGGTTTTGAAGTATGCTCGCGGTCTTTAGTTAGTATTTCAACCACCTAGACATAGGAAGTGGAGAAAACAGAATTTTGGTAAGGTTTTTTTGCTATAAGTGTTTCAACTTCAAAGACTAAGATTGAGATAAGGCATTGATTACCTTTGGGCCTTAGAACTTTATTAATATTTTTGTACATTTGACTACTGTTTTGTAATAACTAATTAACAGCAAAAGGATCACCATTAATGTATCTATTTTATTGATGATTGTACAATAAAATTATCGCCATTTATGAACTATAGCATACTTTCTTTATTTTTCTTGCACTGTTTTGGGTAAATGGGACCTATTGCTTGACTTGGCAGGTCTTTTGGAGATATAAAATTGCCTGGATTCAAAATAATAGCACCATTAGATGATTGCACAACATTTTGGAGGGACTGGAAGTTGACCTGTTCACGTGAGGCTGCTGGCCAACGGTCGAAGGAGTGGAGTCACAATGGCCGATGGCCATTTGATATGAAGCCACCATAGTCGACGACCAATAAGGGGAGAGCTGCTAATAGAAAGCCATCATGTTCTGATTAGTTGCCATAGCCATGACCACTATTGGTGTTCGACGACCAATGTTTTTCCTATCTGCCCTAGCTTGGATAGTATATAAACTCTATTCTCTATTTTTTCTGTTGACAGTTGTACATTTTGTCTTTTCTTGTCTCATTTTTTTCTATTTCTTGTCTTATTTCCTACATAAATTGTTAGAAAATAGATGCGTATTTATGCACATTTTTTTGCTTGGATTACCAATATGCTAAACTAAAGGGGATCAACTTAGGGTACATGGTATTGCCCTATTAATTGCCTTAAGGGGGGTGTCATTGTTGATTGGACTTTCTTAAAAGCATAGATTTGCTTTTGGGATCGAGAGACAGACATCTTCTATTTTGGGAGGCAGATATTAGATATTGCCTAACTTTTGAAGAGTTTAGTACCATTATAGGGTGTGATAGTAAGTCACCCTTAGTTAGGTTGGAGAAAAAACATGGATACTCCATGATTTCATAAAGCTCTTCGAGTTCTACAAGGGTAGATCTCTTGTTTATTTATCCGGCATTGATGTGGTTTTGACTGCTTTGATGGAGGAGTTCAATGAGCCTTGCTTGGAGAATGAAGGTAGTGAAAAGTACAGGATGATGGCAATTGCATTTTGCATAGTTGTTGGATTTTTATTTCTTGCTAATGCAGGATATGGTGCACTGTGTTTTACTTTTGCGGTAGTCTAGATGGAAAGGCATTTCAATGTTACTAGTTTGGCATTTGCTGAGACTATCATGAGCCTTAATAGAGCTAGTCTTGGTTTTACTGAGTGGTTTGTCACTGTTGTGATTTTCAAGTAAGACACCTTTCGAATCTTGATCTTTTGACTTTGAATTTTTCATTTATTATAATCACCCTTTTAGATATGGTTAATGGACCATTTGAAGATTGTAGCTCCTACCCTAAAATTCTACTGACCTTCAAATCTTTGGTTGGCTAACAACTTGAATATGCACGATGAGCATGCCAAGTGTATAGGTACACCAACAGTAATATGTGTCTAAATCTAACTTCTTAGATTGTGGGTTGATTTCACGGTAAATGCTTCCCCAAAGCATTCCTTAAAAAGTTTAATGTTTGGATTATTTTAAATTATGTTTATAACATAACTCAATGGTTTGGTTTTTGTTTTCCAATATTAAATCAACCGGAGAACGATTGGATTTTGTCTTTCCAGGATTAAATTGACTGGAAGAAAACTTGGATTTATCTTTCCAGGATTAAATCAACCAAAAAGGAAGAATAACACAAAAAGCTTGTTCTTAGACTGAAGAGTCGACGGAAACAAGTGATTGCAAAGTTAATCCAAAGACACACCTTTAAATGCTAGAGATTTAGAGAAGATTATTGTAGGATTGAACTTGAGATAAACAGATACAAAAGACTTGATGAAGTTTATGATTGTATTTGAGTTTGAATTTGATTTGATTTGAATTTGTGTTGTTCATTGGATTGTTGTTATTGTTGGTGGTCTTTTACAATGTATGTGACACCTCAAACCTAACCTTACGTCGTTCCGACGTCATTTTCATGCATTATGTGCAATTTCATTAAAATGCATCATGAATTGATTTGATAACTAAGTTAAACATGGAATATATGATTTGGATTTGATAATATATGATTTGAATAAGAATTTCAAGCTATGTTATAGGCTCGTTTGCCGTCGAAAAACACAAACGGAGCTAATTAGGGTTTTTGGACCCGCGCGACCAGAAAATGCCGAAATCGCGTAAAATATGAACCGAATAATTTTGATATTTTGGTATATGTTTATTAACATGTTTTAAAGAGTTTTGGAACCATAATTTTGCGACGACGTCGTACGCTTTTGGTTCCGCAAAAATCGTCGAGGTTACGGACTCGGTTTAGGGCACCGAGCGAACCACGACTAATTTTCGGATTCCGATTTTTACGAAACTTCAGACACATGTTCTACATATTATTTTGACACCAAAATGTATTTAAAATGGGTGTTGGAGTGTGATTATAGGCTGGAATTAAAGGTTGAAAGATTGAATGAAAAGAATGAAGAATACTTAAGTGTGAAGTAAGGTTTAAAGTAATAAAACTTAAGTTTTATGTGCAAATTTGACCCAAGCAGCTGCTGGGCATTATTGGGACTTTTAATAGGTGCTAGAGAGGCAGATTTTGGAGCTGGTTCAGTGGGAAAAAAAGAAAGAAAATGTTGGGAAAGAGAGGAAGAAGAGAAAAGAGAGAAAAGGAAAGAGAAAAGAAGAGAAAAAGAGAGAAAAGAGGAAAATCTTTGCAAAACCTTCAATCCAATTGTTCTAACATGTTTGTAGGTTGTATATGAAGTGAATTGAAGTGTTAGATTGGAAAGAAAAGGGCTGAAAATCGTGGGAGAAGAGAAACAAAATTCTGGGTTCAATTTTGGGTATTCTGGGCAATTTTGAGATAGCAACTTTGGAGGGTTATATCTTCCAATTGGTGAAGCTTATATGAGTTTGGGCTATATGGGTTGATAGAGGGTATGTTTTTGTAGAGTTTGGTCGTTTTAGTTTGCCGGAAAACCACCAGAGGTGGCCGAAAAAATGGCTGGAAGTTGGGGTGAGAGATAGGTAAAATCTGGAATCTAGGTAAACAGTGTTGAGGAGCCAACTTTGGGGACTTGTATCTTTTGATCTAGAAAGTTTCTGGGAATTTGGCTCCAATAGTGTGACACCCCGGACCCAAACCCTACGTCAATCCGACGTCATTTCATGCATTTTATGCATTTTCATTAAAATACATCATGATTTAATTTGATTAATAAGTTAATTATAGATTATATGATTTATATTTGATAGTATATGATTTAAATAAGAGATACAAGTTATGTTATAGGCTCGTTTGCCGTCGAAAGACACGAACGGAGCTAATTAGGGTTTTTGGCGATCGGAAAATGCTGAAATCACGTAAAATAGGAACTTTTTGACTTTGGTATGTGTTGGTATGTTTTTGAATATGTTTTAAAGAGTTTTGGAACCTTAATTATGCGATGACGTCGTACGGTTTCGGTTCCGCGAAAAACGTCGAGCTTCGGAGTTGATTTAGGGCACCGACCGAACGACGACTCATTTTTGGATTTCGATTTTTACGAAACTTCACGCACATGTTATATTATTTATTTTGACCTTAAAATTATACCGAAATCCAGTTTAGGATGTGTGTTTTGGCAGATTGGTGAAGTGAGTTTTGGTGGGTTATTTAGGAAACCCTAATGAAAGGGTAAAGTGTGTTTAATGTTGTTTTTGGTCTTTTAATCAAGGAGGAGGTGTTATGTTTATCTCCTAGACTTTAAGCATGATGTGGAGGTTAAATTAAAGAGGTTAGACGTGAGGGTTTGGTGAGTGAACAGAAGAAAAGAAAGGAAATCAGAAATAGAAAGAAAATCGAGAGAAAAAGAAAAGGATAGAAAACAGAAGAGAAGAGAGAAAGAGAAGCCAAAAATTTTACATGGCTGTGTTCCTGAGTGTCCGGGGAAGGTGAGGAAGTGGTCAGGTAGAAGAGAGGGACGTTGGGCTGGCCGGAAAAGGGAGAAAACAGTGAGGAATAGGAAACAGGGCAGAAACGATAAAATTGGAAAAAAAGGAAAGAGAGGAGAGAAAAATAAGTTCATGAGATGTTTTAAATTGTTGGGAAGGGTTGTAGGAAGGTACAATAAGGTTTTACGTCGAGTTTTGGTCGGGAAATTAGTTGAGGAAGTTGATTTTGGCCGGAATAGCTATCGAGAAAAACAGGGGACTGCTGGGGAAACTGGTTCTGTCGAGGTGAAGAAGAAGGTCCAAAACGGCACCCTAAGCGTGCGTTTTGGGACCAGCCGCAGGCGCGCGGGTGAGCTGCTGCGAGGGAATCAAAACGCACGCAGTTTCTGCATTTTGATCTCTGCGGGGCGCGCGAGTGAAACGGCACAGGGGCGTGCGTTTTAGGGAATTTTGTTGTTTTGGTGCCTGGATTTCGGTATAACCTCATTTTAACCCCTGAACTCAATTTATTTATGGATTTAAGTCCTTCACATTGGATTTTTACATGTTTTCAATTTAGTCCAATAGAATTTATTTATGAAAATTATAGATTGACCCCTGTAGTTACTATTTTGTTGCAAAACAGCCCTTCTGGGCAGAAATGTATATTTTTGGTAAATTGCATTTTAGTCCATCAAATTTTAATAATTGCACTTTTGACCCGGAAACTTTTATAAATTATGTTTTAGCTTTTCCAGTCTAATTTCGACGTCCTAAATCCGTTTTTGACGTCAAAAATTTATTTTGAGATCGTTTTAAGGCTGAAAATTCAGATTTAAAATATTTGATTAAAGAATTTAAATATGAAATTGATTTTAATTATTTATATGGTTTATTTAAACTTGGAATTGGTTTTAATAATTATAATTATAATTATTTATTATGGAAAATTAGGATTTATAATATGTTCAATTATGATATACAATAAGTTTTAAATTAGAAATTTATCGATTTAATTTTAAACGGAAATAACACAGAGATTAATTATGAAATCATGCATCATAGCATATATGGATTTCTGATTTGGTTAATTGAACATCATTGCTATGTTATGCATTATAGGCGCATCGAGTTCTCGAGCGGCGCGGGGTAAGGAACCCGAGGGC
>CANUEY010065828.1:0-10522 GCA_948099555.1 Croton setiger | reverse complement strand
TCATATAATCATCTCTGTATGCATAAAATGCTATATGTCATGTTTTCTCTGTTCTTTAGTTGTGATTTATCGGCCAAGTGTTGCCCCGGGAATTTCACCTCTGTCGGTTCTCTAGCTGGATCCAGCAAATGAGGAAGACCGGAAAGACATCGGCCAAACCTCTCTCTGTAAGATCCGAAGATCATCTCTGTAAGATCCGAAGATCATCTCTGTAAGATCCGGAGATCATCTCTGTAGCATATAGGACCCGTAGGTCTTTCTATATCATATAAGCCCGTAGGCATCTCTGTAAAAACCCGTAGGTTTTTCCTAGTGAAATTTGCACACACTGGCTTCGATAATCACAACGCCTGTAATTAAGTTCTGTGGAAATGCATTTATGCAATATATATATTTTATAGCAATATCTCTCATATAAACATGTAGCCGGGCTTCAATACCGGTGAAAGCAACATATCAATATATCTCTATATCAGATCAAATAATTCGACTAGTTAGATTTCAGTACCGACTCAGGAACCACAAACAATACATTTCATATATCATATATCTCTGGTTGACCGGACTTCATTACCGGTCCAAACAAATCAATATAACTACAACAATTCACTTTTCATATATCACAGTTGACCGGCTTTAATACCAGTCCAAATCATACAATAAAACATATCATCTCTTTTCCATATAACAAAAATGACCGGGCTTCAATACCGGTCCAACAGTTCAAATAAACTATAACATCTCTTTTTCATATGTCACAGTTGATCGAGCTTCATTACTGGTCCAAACAATCCAATACAGCATATTCAACGATAACACATAGTCATCTCTATCATGTAAGTAAGTGGGTTTAACACTTACCGTACTGCTGTGAGCTCGGTTGGGTCTCGGGTAATTCATCCCACCCTGCTCGAGGACTTGACGCTCCTATAATGCATAATATAGCAACCAAGTTCAATAATCGAATCAGGACTCCATATAAGCTATGAATCATGCTTTAATATTTAATTTTCTGATTTAATTGAGTTTTATTTTCAATCCATATAATTTTCTATAATTTAAAACTCAATCTCTAAAAATCTCTGCTTTAAAATCATTTAATATCAATATAAAAATAATTGAAAATCTCTATTTAACATATAATAATTATAATTAAACATAATTATAATCATTAAACCATTTATAAACTTTAATGAAACTCTTTAATACTTTAAAATAAATTCACAATTCAAAATCTTTAAATAAACATTTAAATCTCTAATTAAAATATTTAAATCTCTAATTTCATACTTAAAACAGCCTTAAAATAATTTTCTGACGTCAAAAATGGATTCAGGACGTCGAAATTAGGCTGGAATGGCTAAAATATAATTTATAAAAGTTTCTGGGTCAAAAGTGCAATTATTAAAACTTTAGGGACCAAAATGTAATTATCCAAAATTACCAAATTTGCCAAGAAGGGCCATTTTGCAAAGTTTCAGAAACTACAGGGGTCAAATTATAATTTTTATAATTTAAATCTGCTGGACTAAATTGAAAACAATCAAAAATTCATGTTGTTGGACTAAAATGCAAAAACATTTGGTATCGGTAATGGTAGTGGTAAAAAATTTATCGGTTAACCGATTACCGACCATTCGGTAATGATTACCGATTGCTCACTCCTAGTTGACATAACTTGGACACCGACGGTGAGCAGTTTCAAACGTTTACGGGAGTAAGTTGAGAGAGAGAGAGAGAGTAGGGAATAAAATTGGCGCCCAAAATGAATGAAACATAAATCATTTGCGTCGGCTTTGACAAAAGTCTGACACAATTGAACTAACCATTTACTTCTCTCTTTTATTCTCAATGATACAAATAAACATTATCCTATATCTATTTTTTTAATTGCGTCATATCATAATTGCGTCACATCATACAATTCTTTTTTATATTAGTGAGTGAATTCGACAGTTCATACAATTCTTTTTTTATACTAGTGAGTGAATTCCACAGTTTTAATTGTTTAATGTGAATTTAAAATTGATTTCGCACCTCCGTAAATGAGTAAGAAAATAGGATCCACAGAAAAGAAATAAAAATATGTGGAGCATAATATTCCAATTCCTATTATCCGTATGGTATAGTATATGAAGTCAGTTAGGTTGAAGCTAAAAAGGATGAGGATGAGGATGAAGATGAAGATGGTTGGTGTGGTATTAACAATAATAGTAGCGGCGGTGGTAGTTTCGGCAGCAAAAACGTTCCCACCAACTTGCAATCGCATAGAGTGTCCTTCCTATAATCTTATCCAACTCGGCAATGGCTACGAGATTCGTCTCTACAACTCTACTGTGTGGATGTCCACCTTACCTATACAAGATATTTCCCTCGTTCGTGCTACCAGATCTGGTTTTCTACAGTAAGCCTCACTCACTCTATTTCTATTTTTTTTCTCGTATTACTATCTAAATTTCAAAAACTCATTTATTTATAGAATAAAAAATTATTTACTAAACATTAGTTTAAATTAAATAATACTGTATACTTAAATCAGAGAACTCCTAAGAATCGTTGATTTGGTAATAGAGTATTTGAAATTTGTGTGATAGGCTATTTGAGTATATTCAAGGAAAAAATCAAGAAGGAGAAAAGATAGAGATGACAGGTCCAGTAATCAGTGAAGTAAAAGCAAGTGATGGACCCTTTTGTGAATCCACATTTACTGTAAGTTTCTATGTCCCAAAAGAGAATCAACAAAGTCCACCTCAAGCAAAAGGCCTTCATGTTCAAAGATGGAAATCCACATTTGTAGCAGTAAGGCAATTTGGTGGATTTGTGTCAGACTCAAATGTTGCAGAGGAAGCTGCTAGCTTAGAAGCTAGCCTTGCTGGCACTATATGGGCTTCTGCTATTCAGAAATCTCATGGTTCTTCTTCCACGTCTGTTTACACTGTGGCTCAGTATAACTCTCCATTTGAGTTTGATGATAGGGTTAATGAAATATGGATGCTGTTTGAATTGGATGTATCACATTTACAAGCCTAGATCAATTAATTTCTCTTCTATAATAAAATTCACTCAGTATAAATTTATTCCATACTTGAGTTTATAGAAAGCATGTTTGTGGCGGTTGAGTCTTGGCAGCAAGTGCAACTGCATACGATATGTGATCTCCTTGAGCGAATTTAAGACGCTCACCATTTGATGATAATTTAATTTGTCACCTATGTATGAAAAGAAGAAAAAAACTCTAATTTAAATCAAAACTATTAAAAAAGACCTGGTAATTTAATATAATTATGTGTAAATTGTGATTGGATAAAAGATCCAAAGAGCGTGCCACCAAACTCTACTTTTAAAACAGAATAATCTAATAGCCCTCGTCTCTTTGAAGATCCAAAAACCAAGCCACTAAACTCTAGTCTTAAACAGACTAATCAATGCCTCAATATATAGAAGCTGAATTCCATATCCTTCACAATGCACTTACCACATGGAAATGGAAATAAAAACATTCCTCTTCTCTCTCTATTTGGCATCTTTAGTGGTTCTGCTTCGTGCCCATAGTGACAATGAAAGAAAGGTACTTACGTTTTTAATCCATTCTTATTATCAATTTTAGTACTATTCATTCTTAATGGGTGCTTTTTGTGATGAAAATGATCAGTCATACATAGTGTACATGGGTGACATGCCAGAAGCTTCAACTTCTGTCGCTGATCATCATCATTCCTTGCTTTTGTCTACCATCAGAGAGTATTTTCCTTCTTTTCTTTTTTACTTTAATAACCATGATTTGATTTCTATTTACTCTGTTTTTCCTAAAATTACATCTTAATTTGTAGTGAGTCCATAGCCAAGCAATCCAAAATCCATAGCTACGGGAAGAGCTTTAACGGGTTTGTAGCCAAACTGTTGCCTCATGAAGTGGAAAGACTCTTAGGTAAATGTAAAATTTATATTTGTAAAGCACCTAATTTTGGGCAATTATTTATATCTTAACTTTGCATTTTCTTGTCTTCTCTAAATTTTCTTTTTTTTTGAAAAAAAAGCCTTTGGATTTCCCTTGCAGAGGAAGAAAGTGTAGTGTCAGTATTTGAAAACACTAAGAATAACAAGCTTCATACAACTAGATCATGGGACTTCCTAGGAATGACAGAAACAATAAGAAGAGTGCCCAAAGTGGAGTCTGATATTATAGTAGGAGTGTTGGATAGTGGTAAGCAATTATTATCTACAATAATAATGCGATCATCCATTGGCCAAAATAAATGCCATTTCTTAATTAATTTGCAGGAATTGATGTGGGTGCTCCAAGCTTCAATGATAATGGTTATGGGCCTCCTCCGGCTAGGTGGAAAGGGAAATGCATAACCGGAGGCAACTTCACAGCCTGCAACAAGTAATGCGTAAATTTAACTATTGAGCAGCGATGAATTATCAATTAGTTGTTCGGATAGAAATTATTTATGTTTGTATAATCAAATTTTGGTAGGAAGGTAATTGGTGCAAAGTACTACAACCTACACAAGATTGATTTTGGGTCTCCTGAAGAACAAAGTGTAGCTGATTTTTCGGGGCACGGAACCCACACGTCCTCCATTGTGGCCGGAAATGATGTCCCTGGGGCAAGCTTGTACGGTATAGCAAAAGGGAGAGCCCGCGGAGGAGTGCCGTCGGCACGCATTGCCATGTACAAAGTATCTTGGGGAGAAGAAGGCGGCTCCACGGATATGGACATCTTAGCTGCTTTTGATGATGCTATTGCGGACGGTGTGGATATAATATCAGTTTCAATAGGAGGAGAAAATGCTAGAAATTATTTCGAGGATCCAATTGCAATTGGATCATTCCATGCTATGAAAAGAGGAATTTTGACTTCGTGTTCTGCTGGGAATTGGGGCCCTTCTCCTTCAACTGTTATAAATGTTGCACCTTGGGTTTTGACTGTTGCTGCTTCTACCATTGATAGAAAGTTCGAAACTCCATTAAAGCTAGGCAATGGCAAGAAAGTTGTGGTAACTTAACCAATCTTATTCTTCTTCAAAAGTATTATGCATTCTGTTTTGGAAGTATAATAGATTTTTATTGTTTGTTTGGTAGGGATTTTCAATCAACACATTCGCACCAAAGAAGCAGATGTACCCTTTAACCAATGGTCCTCATGCAACTAATGTTACTATGGGTTTTTACGGAAATATTAGGTATATTCCATCTTTCATTTTTGCCTTCAATGCATATATATGGAGTGAGTGCCTAACTCGAAAAGAAATACTTTCATTAGTGCTTGTACAAGTGGGACACTGGGCCTGGACAAAGTAAGGGGTAAAGTTGTATATTGCCTTCTTCGCGAGAGTTCTCGTCCAGATTACACCATTAAACAACTAAAAGGGGCTGGAATTATTATGTCCTTTGGCGGAGAAGAGAGTGGTGCTTACAAGGGCTTAGTAGCAGCTACAGTTGTCAGTGTGAAGGAAGGCCACAACATAGATTTATACATCAACACCACTAAGTATGTTTTACTTTTGCTACTTATGCTTAACAAACACTTGTTTACCATTGATTCATTAAGTTTTGTTATTAGGAATCCTCAAGCTGTAATATACAAAACAGCAACTCTGAAAGCTGATGCTCCTGCTTTGGTATCTTTTTCTGGCAGAGGACCTAATGTACTTAACCTTAACATTCTCAAGGTCAGTATTTTATTTATATTTATGCAAATGCATTAATAATTAATCTCTGAATCTAACATTCCATCATTGGATAGCCTGATATTGCAGCACCAGGACTGGACATATTAGCTGCAGGGTCAAGATTAACAACAGTAACAGGATTTCCAGAAGACAATCGACATTTCCCATTCAACATTATTTCTGGGACTTCTATGGCTTGTCCTCACGCTACTGCAGCCGCGGTCTATGTCAAGACCTTTCATCCCGACTGGTCACCCGCAGCCATCAAGTCTGCTCTCATGACTACCGGTAATTATGCTTTTATCAATTTTCAATATATGTAATTAAATCAAATTCTTATTAAATCAAATTCTTGTCATTGATTTAATTAAATGGTATTGTGTTGTTCAGCCACTCCTCTAAAGATTAAAGACAAAGACACCGATTTGAGTTCTGGTTCAGGCCAAATAAACCCAGTAAAAGCATCACATCCTGGGCTTATCTATGACATTAAAATGAGTTCTTACCTTAGTTTCTTATGCAAAGAAGGTTATAACAGCACTACAATTGGCATACTCATAGGTGGGAAGAAAAGGTACAATTGCACCAACTTCATCCCTGCGCTAGGCACAGACGGCCTCAACTACCCTTCCATGCACACGCAGCTTCAATCAGTGAATTCGAGCATTTCTGCTGTGTTCTACCGAACTGTGACTCACGTAGCTTATGGGCCTTCAGTGTATAAAGCAATTGTGACGGCTCCGGAAGGAGTTTCAATCAAAGTTGTACCACATAAACTGAGATTTGCCAAGTCCCACCAAAGGTTAAATTTTAAAGTTACTGTGAAGGGTGGTGTAATGCCACAAGGGATACAGACCTTATCTGCTATGTTGGAGTGGAATGACTCCAGACATAGTGTGAGGAGTCCTATTGTCATATATAGACCATTAGTTTAGTTTTTTTTTAGTCATTTGATGTAGAATAGGCTTCAGTTTTGACTTGATATGTAGGTTCCATGTTTTCTTTCAGTTTGTTTTCATTTCTTGGGATCAATAACATCACTTAGCGTTTTTTTTTTTCCCTTTTTTTCATTTGTCACGAATCACTATATGCCTACAATTTTAGCATTATAAAATTGAATTTCTCAAAACAAAATGTTCTAAATTTTAATTTACTATACATTTTTAATATTGAAAATATTTTTATTGTAAAAATTAAATTAATATCTACACTAAAAAAGCTATATTATAGACCCAAGAATTACTCTCAGCTCTATATATTTACAACCACTTTTTAAACCTAATTTGTAATAACCATATGTGAATACTCGAATTTTGAGGTACAGACAGCTGTTTTTCTCGGATTGTAAACAGTTAAGTCAGACCGGAAGTCGCCGACGAATTGCATTGAAAGTATATCATCATGGTACTTACAATATCTAGAAAATTGCGAGGATCACAAAAAGGTCCTCAAAAAAATCATCAGAGTCGCGGAAGGTCCCAAAAATTCTCCAGAATGAAAAATCGGAAAAAGGTAGCTCAAAGGCGCCTCTGGCCGCTATCCCGAGGGCGCCCTTGGCCGCCCTCACAAGGCAACTTTGGCCGCCCTCTTAGGGCACCCTTGGTCACCCTCTAGGGTGCCCCCAGTCGCCTCTAAGTCGCATTTAGCCCGTTTTTTCACTATAAATAGCCCCTAGAGGTCCTTTTCAGACACACCTTGAGCTGTCTTGACAGCCATTCTCTTCTCCCTTTTCGTTCCTTGCGATTTTTTACCGCTTTCTTCATTTTTTTTTGCATTGCATTTTTATGTTGCTTTGTTCATTCACGATTAATTAAAAACCCCTAAACTCCAAATCAAACTGAAGCTACAAAGTGGCCGACGACTACCATATGTACGCACTAACCCCTATTCCTTTCAATTCAAGCATACATAGCATTCTGCATCACACATTCAATCTTTTGGCACTAAGTGCCCACTAAATCAATTCTTTGGCACCAAGTGCCTACTAAATCAATCATTTGGCACCAAGTGCCCACTTAATCTATCTTTTGTGATGCGAACAATAGGGCTGACAAGGATCCTTTGACGTTACCAAATGGTTCTTTAACAAGGAGTCGAGCTAAGAAATTTCAAGCAAGCTTGGGAATGTATGTACAAGAAGAAATATCGAAGGAATTATAAGAACTTGCTGTCAAGAAGATGGATAAGGAGCTTGAGGAAAATCCAAAGTACATCATGGTTATAATATGTCTTGGAAATGAAGCTTCTTGAGAGGAAAACAAGTTTGGGATGAATTTTGCATGCATGGAGTGCATAGGCTGAATGTGCATGGGTTGCATGGAAATTTGGGTTTTTTTTTTTTTGTGGGCCAAGTATTTTGGACGAGTTTTGCTATATTATTTCATTTTCTAGTTAGGAATTGGATTTGTTTTCTAATTAGGATTTGGATTTGTTATCTAGTTAGGATTTGTTTAGGATTTGTTTTAGATTCTAATTAGATTTTCTTATTTCATTAGGATTTATGCTTTTCATTATAAAAGGGGCAACATATGCTTGTAAGAAGGAAATCAATAATTTATCAAATTCGAATTTATTTATTCTTTTCAAGAATATTTCGTGTAATTCTAGTTTTAGGGAGAGAAACTCTAATTCTTGTATTGCATCAGAAATTCAGATTTACTTATCAAACTTTATTTGTGGCATTTTTTTTTTATTTCTATCTCAAAAAATCCTTCCGTTATTAGTGTTTTTGCTTTCATAAGCAAATGGTGTTATAAAGGGTGGGTTGCTTTCGTTTTTAGAATTCTTAATCAAAGTGTGCGTGCAAGTTTGAGACTTTTATTGTCTAGGGTTTCGCGTCATTTGGTATCAGAGCACTGAAAATAGGTAATTCTTATATATCTATTTTATTTAAGGTTTCGTTTCATCTTATTGAATCCAGAATTTGTCTTACCCAAGAATACCCCAAAAGTTGCACCAAAGAGACACTTAGCTAGGTTGAGTTTCAGATTATATTTTCGAAGTCTAATGAAGAACTTCTCAAGTTTGGCTTTCGACTGACTTTAACTTTATAACCATGTCATTCGCATACACTTCTACTTCTTTGTGAATCATGTCATGGAAAATGGTAGTAGCCATTCTTTGGTAGGTTGCCCCAACATTCTTCAGCCCAAAAGGCATGACCCTATAGTAGTAGGTGCTCCATTATGTTATAAAGGTTGTTTTCTCTTTGTCAAGTGGATGCATCATTATCTGGTTGTACCCTACAAAGAGATCAGTCAAGGAGACTGTCTCGTGTCCGGCCATTCGGTCAATAAGCAGATCAATATATGGTAGAGGGAAGTCATCCTTAGGACAAGCTTTGTTTAAGTCCCAATAATCCACACACATCCTCACTTTACCATCCTTCTTCGAAACTGGCACAATGTTGACTAACCAAGTAGTTTGAGCAATGGGCTCTATGAACTTATTATCTAACTTCTTGGCTACTTCTTCCCTGATCTTCAAGGACCATTCTGGCTTCATTCTTCTTAATTTCTGTTTAACCGGCTTTGCCCCTAGGAAAGTTGGAATCTTGTGCACTACAATGGCTGGATCTAATCCTGTGACGTCGCTCGGCTTCCACATGAAATAGTCAGCGAACTTCTTGAGGCACCCAGCAATTTGATCATTGTATGCACAATCACATGCAATGTATGTAAATTCATTTTCTTTGCAAATTGTTATTTGTTCTTTTGTTTCCTTTATTTCCATTTTCTCTTTATTATTTTTGCCAGAATGTAATTGGGAAGATTGACAGACAAGGTAATCAAAATTTTGAATATTATTATTGAAAAGGACGAAATCATCCTCAACAGTTACATCAGACTCGAGACTTAGATTGGATGACTTAGGAGACTTTGGATCAGACTCAAAAAGACTAAGTTCTGACTCAAGTTGTACAAGGGTAGACTCTGGACTTGGATTGACACGGAGTTGGATGACGGGTTGTTCCTTCTCGATATACCAATTGGCCAAGGGTGCTTGAGTTGATTTGATCAAGTAGACCAGATTCAGAAGTCCTTAAGAATTTGAGATCACTGTAACTTCGTCAAAGAGACCGGGTTGCATAAAGTCTTCTATATGTTGGATGAGTGGGTCTTCAGGCTTTTCTTTAAGCACATCAGCAAAAAGTTCTATTCCCGGTAATATCTTTTTTGCTTTAGGGCAGTAGAAAGGCTCTTGGAAATCACAATAAGGAATTCTTCTCCCTGGCTTAACAAAATAGCCATTAAGGGTTCTAAAGTAGGGACACATTGTGATATCCCTTTTTTGGGATCCACGAGTCCTTTGTGGTTTGAAATCCATTTCCATTAACTCTTCTTCTGTTGGTTTATACCCCAAGCCGAAGGTACCATTAGCAACTGGACTTTTTCAGGCGGGCACTGAAGGGTATGTTTTCCCAGACTTGGCCATAGCCATTCCAGGTAGATAGGACATTTTCAACATTAATCCAACCATATAGTTAATTTGTAGTGTCCCAAAGTCAAAGAGAGCATAGAGACTTAACACTCCGCCTTCTATGCATTAGATGGTGTCATAATGAAATCCAAAAAGGGTTATGCTTGAGTTTTCAGGATTAACCTCAAGGAGAGGCTGATCCCTAGTTGTAGTGTCCTCTCTTATACCTTACGTTATAAAACATGTCATATTTTTTTTTTTTAAAAAAACATATATCTCCATTTTAATTATCTTGTTAAGCTATACCACAACATAATAACTCAACATATAACATACATATACCAAATATCAAACACACATAATTATTCTTATTTACTTACATGCCCTTTTGCCTTATTATCTCAAACGTAATAAACATATATATA
>CANUEY010065717.1:0-12033 GCA_948099555.1 Croton setiger | reverse complement strand
AAAGGTTGAGTGAAAGAATACTTGTATGATGACATGCTTATTATGTGAATTTGATGTATGCCTATATATACAAATATATGTTCATGTGATAAGTAGGGAATATTGTCATCCAACACATGTCAAAAAAAAATGGCCTGTTTTTATGACATAGGAATTTAGAATGAGGTGTTACAGTTGTTGCGTGAGTTGTGTTAGTTTTCTGTTCCATCTGTTGGCTGATATGAGTTGAGATACCTTGCTGGAGGGGGTCTTGATCATCCATTCCCTATTTTGTTGACATCTGATCTCCAGCCATGCTTTCTGTTGTGTCCAGGCAGTTGCTTGGTTGTAATGATGTTGCATCCCGATTCTGTTAGGGTTATTTGGCCTCTGCTTATGATATATAGCTTAGGTCCATGTTGATTCTGTTTTACTCCCCTTTTGAGCCTACACCGCTTCCCCTGTGTACTGCTTTCCTTTATATAATTCTGTCTCTAACCTATATTAAGTGAGCATGAGCATCCAGTGTTGGCATGTACATGGAAGTTATCCAGGGCAATTGCTTTTTGTTATTTCCTATAATGAACATCCCAGGGACAGAAATAGGAATTACCTCCATAAGGTTCATAGGCTGCATTTTCTGAGGTTGCATATAGAAGAATAGAAACTGCTTGGTTTGTTATATGCTCACTGCACTGTTTCAGTTGGCTAGGCCTGTGTTGAACCTGCTTCTAATAAACTTTAATTCCTGCTGCTCTCTTGCCTTAATGCATGTTTGAATCTGCCCAGTCCAGTCTGTTTGTTGTTTTCTTCAAATATATCCAGCATGTTGTGTTACTGTAATCTGTTATGTATGAGCAAAATTGCAGAAAATGAATTGTTGTGCTAAGTATACTGGCTATGATGATGTTGCAATTATGAATTGCTAGGATTTGAATGCATAATGAAGGGCAGTCTTGTGAATTTGATAAAATGTAGGTTTCAAATGTGTAATTGTGCAGAAATTGTTTCCAAATGTTGCTTTTGTTTGTTTAATCAATTGTGTGATGGATTTGGCATGAAATGGAATCAATTTGGTTGATTTTGCAATGAAAATGAGTTTGGGGGCAAAATTGTAATTTTGCAAAATATGGGGGCTAAAATGTAATTGTCCATATTTTGCATTTAATTGCTAAGTTAACATGTTTTGTATGTTTTTATGTGTTGTTTAGTGCTGTTTAAATGTTTTGTGGGTCAAAATGACAATTTTCCCTTCCGAGGGCATTTTTGCAATTTTCGTAAAGTCCAAGGACTTATTTGTAATTTTTCATAAACTGCCTTTAATTGCTTATTTTGGATGCCGGGTTTAAATACGGGAATTAATTTGGGTAGAATGTATTTTTAGGAAATGTTTGTAATTATTTTCTCCGAAAATCGAAGAAAGAATAATTTAGAATTAAGGGTTGTTTTATCTCTGCAATTTAAATTTCCGCAATTTATTGCTTTCTGTTTTGTGATTTTACAAACGACTTTTATCACCGAATTAGGAACATCGTTAGTGCTTTTCAAAATAACAATCTTAACTTTAAATTTTCAGAAAATCAAAATTGGTTTCAGAGGCCGGTAAATCCGGGCGTTAGTCGAAATGAAATTTCGGCTAACGTACCCTACCCTCTTACCTAGATCCTTGGTACGGATTTTTCCTTATCCAAAATAAAAATGGAGTCAAATCTTTTTGGTTTTCTAAAAACCGGTTCCAGAAATAGGTGGCGACTCAAAATAATTTTAAGATCGGCTAGCTCGGCACCGAAGCCCAAAAAAGCGTTTATCGCCTTGTTTTTCGAACCGAAATGAAATTTTTGTGACCTCTAACGGCTTCCCGAAACGAGCCAGGCGAGGGCCGACCCGTTGGCGGTGAAAACCGGGCCGTCAACAGTTTGTCGACTTCGCTGGGGAGTTTTTACAGTCAAATCTCCAATTTTCTCACTGAATTTTTGACTGTAAAATGGGTAAACTCTTTTTCAAAATAAAACCCAAATTGGTTTTCCGACTTTAAAGTTAAGACTTTTCAAATAAATCGCTCAGTGATTTCTGTCGTTTTTTGTCTGTTTTTACAACTTTCCTTAAACTGTTTTAGGAATTGCATTGCATATATTCATCATCTTTTATCTCTATTCTACCCTTATCACCTTCCGATAAGGTTATCAGTGCGACCGGTTGCTGCTTTCCCGAAAATTTTCGGATATACTAGTCGGAGTACTGGTAATTCTTATCAACCGTAAGTCTCGTACTTGCGGGTATATGAAAAGGTTAAGGCTTCAAAACCGAAACCTCGCTTACGGAACCCGAGACTTGTTTAACCCGACTAAACCCACATATAGTCGACTGTAGTTACTTCCATTTAGGAAAATTACCCAACTTGTTGTGCTGTTGCTTTGAATCATCATCCTAAATGTGAGAGTTATCGTCAATCTCAAAGTTTCCCGCTGACTGTCGAGATTTAAACCAAAAATCCTAGGATTTTTGGATGTCGGAATTTTGACCAAATAAATCCGTGTGCGGGTGATATAAGGGCGGAGTTCATGCATTTCTACCTCCCGTTCCCCCATTTTGGTATATAATGCACTGTTGTCATGCATCACGTAACGTGTTTTGTTTCAGCCATTTAAGAGTCGGTTGCAGTTATGGGCCGTGGGCCCCAACACCCCAGTCGGTTGTTTAATTTGAGATCTTTTGCCGAGGAAAGGTGAGATAGCTCATTCCCGAGCATACTATCAGAGCCCACTGGTGCTCACAGTCGCAATTCAGAAAATGAAGTTTGGAAACTCGAGGCGCTGCCCAAAAAAAAATCATTGCCCAGCAACTGAGCACAGCTAGTTATGACGTTCAGTGTCGCATCAACTTGTACTGTAATTATCCAAACATTTGTACACAATTGTAAATCTGAACCCCTTTTGTTGTGAATGAAATGAAGTTTTTTAGCTATTACATTTCTGATGTCTTTTGAAAAGTGAGAAAGCGAGAAACACAAAAATAGAAAAAGAAAAAAAAGAAACCGAAAAACAGAAAAAATGAAAATAAAACCCTGCTTAAGTAACAGTCGCACTTAAGGCAAAAAGAAAGGGTACAGAGAGAAAATGATTAACTAGAAAACCAAAAAAGGCTAGTTAATGACAGAAGACATCCCAAATGTGTTATGCTAAACTATACTCGCCTACTCGAGCAAAAATTTTCAAAGTCTCCAACCAGCTGCGGTGGAGGGACCGATGTTCCATGACAACTAACCGACACATTAGCTTCCATTCATGTGTTGTGCGAATTCTGCATTTTCATGCATCCATGCATGCATTCCCTCTTCTAAACATTTTGTTTTTGAGACGGTTATAGCTAGAGATTGATTCAACCTGAGAAGGCACTGTGCCAACGTGGGTCAGAGACTCGATCGACAGATTAGTCGAAATCTTGAACGCTCCGATCTCAGCGAGAATAATCTTGAACCGAAAATTGGAAGTGATATGGCTGACAGACAAGCTGTAGACAATCCGGGAACCGATCCCAGTGAGCCCCGATACACTCGGACAGAGGTTAAAGCGATGTTCAACGAAATGCTAGCTACGAAGTTGACAGAATTAGGCTACGCGCCTCAAGCCCAAACTCAGACACCAACTGTACCCTCTGTGTTTGAAAAAGAGATGCCTAGTCCAGAGAAAGGCAAGCCCACATCAGAACCAACGCACTCTTAGACCATTGCAATGCAGTGCCACCTCAAAACTGATTAGCTAAAGTGAAGATCATGGATGGATGATTTGGTTTTGTTGTGTTTGCTCGAGGATGTTGAGCAACTGTTGAACTTGAAAATGGTATCTGAACTATGTTGCAGCATTTTGTCTTTATAAACGTGTTTTCGCCAGAATGGCTTTCATTACTTTGAACTGTTTTTGCATTATTTTGTGAGATTTGAGCCTAAACACTGTTAAATTCTTGTGAGTGAGTTCACATGTTCGGCTTAAAAAACCTAGAACTTGCTTCACGACCTTTCCTAAGCTAAAGTTAGGGTTGCGAATTCAAAATGTTAAAGGCAATTAGGAATAAACATTTAGCTTAAAAGAGTCAACCCACTTGAATAAGCCTCTAGATGAGCCCCTTCTAGCCTAAGCAAACCGATCATTTCAAAAACTGAAAAAGAAACCAGCCAAAAGAAAAACAATTTTCTTAGTCAACCTTTTTGACGGAATCACATAGGTAGAAAACCTAAGGAAGTAGTTGAATAAAAATAATTTGTGAAGTACATAGAAAAGAGAAAAGAAAACGACAATCTGGTCGAATTGACAAAAGAAAAAAAACCAACAAATGAAAAAAATAGAAAAGAAAACCAGAAATCAAAATCTGTAGAAAAGAAAACCGAAGTCAAAATGAAAAGAAAGAACAAAACGATGAAAAGCAGAAAGCTGAAAATAAGAAAGAGTTAGAAAGACTCTTAGGAAATAAAGTTGAAAATAAGAAAGGGTTAGAAGAACTCTTAAGAAATAAAGTACATTTCAGAAAGAAAAATTGATAATACTTCATGTGGTTCACTAGAAAAATGATTCCTTCAAAATGAAGCCGAAATTTCCTATTTGTCTAACCTTGGCCCAGGCCCCATTACAACTAAAAGAAATACCTTTTGATTTGAATTTGCAACCACTATAAGTGGAGGTTAGGTTTCAAAGCAAGCCTATGGTGATTCTTAGCTCACCATGATGAACACCGAGTGCACACACTGTAACCCTAAACACGAGAGAATTTATGAGCCTGTGTGACTTAAGATAGTTTGAAGTAATACTAGCTATTTTTTCGAAAACACTTTTATAAAGATAAAAATGCTGAAGCATGTTGTGAAAGATAAAGTTGCTTCTTTGGAAACCAGGAAGCTCTGAATGAAGAAACATGGAACAGTTGCTCTAACCAGTGGGGCAACGAGCTGGTATACAAAATGATGAGAGGATCCCGGAGGGTCAAGACGAAGAAGTCTTTGCGTGTTGTGCTTTGCTCCAATCAGGGAGGCAACAAACTTGCTGGAAGAATGATGAGAAAGTCCCGAGGGGTCAAGAAAGAGAAATATCTGCGCGTCTTGCACAGTCTCACAAACTGAGACGATGAGAAGCAGAAGCTAGCAGCCAGGTTAACACTTGGGTTCTTCCAGCAATTCAACATTCTTAAGGTGTCAGACAAATCTCGACGGCAGTTCTCTAACCATGCTCGGTGCGGAGCCATTTCAGGATGAGTCCGCCGAAGGCTCACACCTCAATGAAACAAAAACATACATGCATACATGAGTAACCTGCATGCATCTTGCATTTTGTTATTTGAATTTTCAGGAATAAACTAGAAAGGTCGGAGTGCCAATCCGTTGTTCAGTGTCGAAGACAAAATAATGGAAAATCGCAGACTCTTTGAAGATGGCGGGAAACATCAAGTGAATAAACAAGTCGCAGAGAACTGGGCTGAGGAGGTTAGTGGTCACTACCCTTCAATTTATAAGAAGCGAGTGGATAAATGTGCCCTTCTCGAGAGATAGGTGTGAGTTGATGTGCCCTTCTCGATAGATGGGTGTGAGTTGATTGTCTTTTTCAAGGAATAGGCGTCGTATCAGTTGCTCTTACCGAGGTACGAGCATTATATTATCTTTGTCGTCTGCTCTTACCGAGGTACGAGCGTTGTATTGTCTTTGTCGTCTACTCTTATCGAGGTACGAGCGTTGTATTGTTGTTATCATTTGCTCTTACCGAGGTACGAGCGTTGTATTGTTGTTGTCGTTTGCTCTTACCGAGGTACGAGTGTTGTATTGTTCTTGTCGTTTGCTCTTACCGAGGTATGAGCGTTGTATTGTTGTTGTCGTTTTCTCTTACCGAGGTACGAGCATTGTATTATCGTTCTCAATTGCTCTTACCGAGGTATGAGCATCTTTTGCCTTTTTCGTTGATAAAGGAGTCGTTGCCTCGAAAAGAGGAGTCGTAAGCATTGAACTTGGATTCGTTGATTTTGGAGAAGCCATTTTCAATCATGGTGGGATCTCTATAGCCTTATCGAAAGATAAGCATTCAGATTGTGGAGAAGCCATTTTCAATAATGGTGGGATCTTTAGAGCCTTATCGAAAGATAAGCATTCAGATTGTGGAGAAGCCATTTTCAATAATGGTGGGATCTCCAGAGCCTTATCAAAAGATAAGCATTCAGATTGTGGAGAAGCCATTTTCAATAATGGTGGGATCTCCAGAGCCTTATCGAAAGATAAGCATTCAGATTATGGAGAAGCCATTTTCAATAATGGTGGGATCTCCAGAGCCTTATCGGAAGATAAGCATTCAGATTGTGGAAAAGCCATTTTCAATAATGGTGGGATCCCCAGAGCCTTACCGAAAGTTTAGCATTCAGATTGTGGAGAAGCCATTTTCAGGAATGGTGGGATCTCCGGAGCCTTATCGTCGGATAAGCATTGAATTTGAATCAATTGATCGTGGAGGAGCTATTTCCAATTAGGGACAGTGGGACCTTCAAAGCCTTATCGCGAGATAAGCATTGAATCCAAGTTCGTCGTTTGTGAAGGAGCCATTTTCAGAAATGGTGGGACCTTCAGAGCCTTATCAAAAGATAAGCACTTGGAATTGGGACAAGGAAAAGCCGAATTCACCTGTACGATGTGATGTTCGTAAACTTGTACAAGGTCTAGTAAGATACGGAGAGTTGAAAAGAACTTCTGCGGAAGGTCTGCTGTGAGAAAAATTTCCAACCTGGGCGGGTTATGCCTACGAACAGGGTCACCAAAATAGTTGAAGAAATTCAGTCTAAATTTCATCGACCTTCCAAGGAAAAGACCGTAACACATATGGTCCTTGGAAGAAGAAAAATCTTGCTGAGTCTGGAATTTTGACTCAATGTTTGACCCCGCAGCAGAGTTTGGAATTATAACTCAATGTATGTTTCCACAGAAGAACAATGATCAGTATCTTACTAATGTTCTTTTGAAGATCAATGTCAAGCTTGGAGGATTAAATCCACCATTGACAGTCGAACGATCCCCGCAGAGTTCCCTTGGCTACCGTAAAACTAACGGAGCCTTGTAAAGTGGAGAAGCCACTTTCAACCCAATCAGTCGTCGTAGATGGGGATCCGGACAATAGAAAGCCGGGTTCGTCGAAGATTGGGATCCGGACAATAGAAAGCCGGGTTCACTGGAGTTTTGGATCCGTACAATAGAAAGTCGCGTTTTGTTCTGTTTCTTCTCTTCTATAGAATGAAAGTAATTGTTCTCCTTAAAGCGAATGGAAGAGTGGACACTCTAATGGGTTCAACTCAACCAAAGCAAGTTCGTCGAAGATTGGAATCCGGACAATAGAAAGCCGGGTTCGCTGGAGTTTTGGATCCGGACAATAGAAAGCCGGGTTCGTCGAAGATTGGGATCCGGACAATAGAAAGCCGGGTTCGCTAAAGTTTTGGATCCGGACAATAGAAAGCCGGGTTCGTCGAAGATTGGGATCCGGACAATAAAAAGCCGGGTTCGTTGGAGTTTTGGATCTAGACAATAGAAAGCCGGGTTCGTCGAAGATTGGGATCCGGACAATGAAAGCCGGGTTCGTCGAAGAGTGGGATCCGGACAATGAAAGCCGGGTTCGTCGAAGAGTGGGATCCGGACAATAGAAAGCCGGGGTCGCTGGAGTTTTGGATTCGGACAACGGAAAGCCGGAATCGTCAGAGAAAGTGGAGAAGACGCTTTCAACAAAATCATTCAACCCTGAGGTAAGTATTCCTATCTCAGCGTCAATTGTTACTTTGATGAAAATTCGTGTGAAGCACAATTTACATCAAAGTGGGGGCAAACTGTTGACGCTTGATTTGTGCACCCCAAAAATAACCGAGGATGTTGAGAGCTCCAGGCTCAGATTTTCCAGAATTCCTAATCAGCTCGATTTTCCTCCTTTCCAAAATATTTTTCAATATTTTAATCCTTGTTGCGTTTTAATGAATTCTCAAGATTCCCTTCTAATTAACAAAAATATATGTTTTTGTGTGTTTTCATTTTTCTATTTGCAAAAAGAAAAATATAAAAAGAAGAAAAGAAAAGAGTTAAAAAAGAATGATTTGTAATTTTAATCTTAAAAATCAATTTTAAGATTAAAATGGCAAATGTTTATGTTTTATTCTTGATTTTGGTTTTTAATCGAAATATGTTTTATGTTTTTAATTTTAATTAATTTGAAAAATTAATTAGAAGGGATTAATTGAGAGAATTTGGGAAAAATTAAGAAAATGATTAAATTGAAAAGAATTAAAAGGAAAAGGAAAATTAGAAAGGAAGGAGGGGCCTAATTGCAAATGGAAGGAAAGTTCTGTGGGCCAAAGTATGATTTCTAGAAAATACTGGGGAGGAAAGCGTGGGTCTAGAAACTGAGGGTCAAAATGACGTGTCGTTTTGACCAAACGACGAAAGGGAGAAGCGGCCGCTTATCGTCAAAACGCGTCACACGACGCGTCGTTTGGTCAACAGAAAAAGCAAAAACAAAATAAATCAAGACGATGGCGTTTTGATAACGCAAATGTACAGTAAACAAACAAAACTAAAGATCAAACAGAGATAGCCTTCGAAAGGAATCGAAGGAAGAACTAAACAGAAGAGAAAACCCTCGACGATGAAGCAGAAGATGAAGACGGAATTGGAATAGGGAACCGACGATTCCCAGTTAAAATCGAAAGAGAGAGAGAAGGAAGCTCCTGAAGGGCGATAAATGCGATCGAGACAGAAGAAAAAGCGAAGTCAGACGAAGAAAAATCGAAGACTGAAGAACGCGTCGAAGGGACACTTCGACGGCTCCAGTCAGAGAGGAGACGTGGCTAGCCAGATGCCACGGGTGGTTTCCTTGAAAAGGAAACCTCTGCAGTAGAGAGGGAAGGGGGATTTTCGAAAGCAGAAAGAAAATCTGAGAGAGAGAGAACCATCGAAAATAGTAAGCTTTTTGTTCTTCGTTTAGGGGTTTGAATTTGGTTTCTGGGTGAGGGATTTTCAGTGAGGAATTGGGAATTAGGGTTTTCGTCTGTAAATTGGGGAAAACCAAATTGGGCTTCTGGATTGTAATTTAGGGTTTCGTAAATAGAAATTAGAATTAGGAATTTGATAAAATTGCTGTAAAGAACAACAAACTGCTGTAAAGAACATTGGATTCTGAATAAAAGCTTGGACATTTTTTGAGGTATCTTTACATTTTCAGTTTCGTTTTTTTTTCTTTTTTTTTCTGTTTTCATTTACAATGAATGTGTTTGCTTGGGAACCTGTCTCATTTTACATTTCAGTCTGCCCTCATCAATGTTTATGTGATGATTGATGTATGTTCATCATACTGCAGTTACTGTTTTCTGTTACTAAGTTTTAACTCAAGCCTGGATATTCTTGCCATAGTGTGTCATGTTGCATTTGATCATCATCACGATCATATAATCCAGAATTGCTCAGCTTTAACTCTTAATGTGCATATTGTTGACCAAAGATTGCGATGATATAAACTGTTTTTCCTCTTAGAATCCAGAAGCATGTTTCCCCATTATGTGTTTGATGTTGTTACTGAATTGTATGGGGAAATTGTGGTTGCATGTGAAGATTGTTGTTCACACAAATATTGTATAAGCATGTATAATTAGTAGAATTTACATCCTTTGTAGAAATTATGCATGTTGCACATCCTGACTTGTAGCCTTTCTGTTTATCTTGTTGTTTCTGTCAATGCTGCTTTAAGACTCAGATTGTGCAGTGAGGTCCTATCTGTTTGACCATTCAATAATAGTAAGCTAGAAAGGGTTTATATTGATAAGTCTAACACATGAAGGACCAAAGTGGCAGTTTGCCAAAACATGTGATTCATTTCATATGCCTTGCTTGTTCTATGTAATTAGACTATATTTAGGGCGGATTCTTGTAATAATGCATGAAAAGCATTAGGAAATGAGTCTAGGGGTAGAATAGCAATTTATGGAAATTCTGGGGTACCCAATTGATAATTTACATGTGATCACAGAATTGATGATTTGACGTGAACTGCATGATTTTTCAATAACTACTGGATGATTTGAATGCTTATGGACTGCCTTGGGCAATATTGCACGGTTAGGGGTAAAATTGTAATTTCCGTAAAGTTTAGGGATCAAAATAGAATTTTTTTTACATAACTTGTTTTATGTTGATGTTTTTATATGTTTTGTCATATGTTTGATGAAATTGGCATGATTTGAAGTGTTTGAATAATTTTGCTTGAATTGGGGCATTTTTGTAATTTTACAAAATTTGGGGGGCCAAATCGTAATTTTCCAATTTTTGCCTTTTTGATGTTATTTGACATGTTTGAAAGTTTGATTGGTTGATTTGGCATGGTTAGTGGTTTGGATGAATGATTTTTCTATTTTGGACTTAATTGTAATTTTTTATATTTTGGAGGGCCTAATTGTAATTTTCCGTCTATTGCTTTATTTTGTACTTTTTGGAATTATGGGTTTAATTTGGGGACTAAAAATGGTAGGTTGTACATTTATAGGGCTTTTTATGTAATCATTTTCTCCGGAGTCGGAGAAAGAATAATTAGTTTTAAGTTTTATTTCCGCATTTATTTTCTGCAATTTACTACTTTCTATGGTGTGTGTCCGCAAACGATTTTAATCACTAGTAGGAACATCGCTAGTTGCTTTTCATAATTGGAAAACAAAATTTTGGTTTAAGAGGCCGGTAAATCCGGGCGTTAGTCGAAATGAAATTTTGGCTAATGTACCTTACCCTCTTACTCGGAATTTTCTGGTTCAGACTTGCTTTTTCCAAAATAAAAAACGGAGTCAATTTTTCATAAATAAAATCTAGTTTTTCTAAAAATGAAAACCGGTTCCCGAATGGGTGGCGACTCAAAGTTATTTTAAGACCGACCAGTTCGGCATCGATCCTAAAATGTTTTATCACTTTATTTTTATCTTTTCGGTTTCATCAAAAATCGGAAAGTCCAAAAGTTCAAAAAATCCGGAACCGGACCGTCATCAGGACCCGTAGGTCTTTCTATATCAAATAGGACCCGTAGGTATTTCCGTCAAATCATATAAAAACCATAGGTTTCTCTCGTGAAATCTGCAAACACTGGCTACAATAATCACAATGGCCATAATTAAGTTCTATGAACATGTGCTTGTAAATCATACTTGTCATATCGTCATGTTTCATATAATCATATGACCGGGTTTCATTACCGGTTAACAATAACATGTATATATCATATAAACCAGATCAATTAACTCAACTAGTCGGATTTCAGTACCGACTTAGGAACCATAAACATAACAATCCATATATCACATATATCCAATTGACCGGCCTTCAG
Source organism: Croton setiger (assembly GCA_948099555.1). NCBI lineage: Eukaryota > Viridiplantae > Streptophyta > Magnoliopsida > Malpighiales > Euphorbiaceae > Croton > Croton setiger. The sequence goes on along the minus strand of CANUEY010065717.1, from coordinate 694 downwards.
TACCGGTCCAAACAATATATCTGAAACATATAACAGCAGTTTCATATCTCATAGAAGATCAGACTGCGGTTCCAGTCTAAACAACTCAATTTAACATATTTGGCAATGTCACAAAGTTCATATCAATCACATATATATCTTCAAATATCTCTAAGTGACCCGGCTTCAGTACCGGTCCAGACAGCTTAATAATACTATAACATTTCATTTTCGTATATCACAGATGACCGGCTCCAATACCGGTCCAAACAGTTCAATATAACATATTTGACAATCTTACAAAGTCATTTCTACACATATAAGTAAGTGGGTTTAACACTTATCATACTGTTGTGAGCTCGGTTGGGTCTCGGGTAATTCACCCCGCCCTGCTCGAGGACTCGATGCGCCTATAATTCATAACATAGTAATGATGTTCAATTAACCAAATCAGAAATCCATATATGCTATGATGCATGATTTCATATTTAATCTCTGTGTTATCTCTGTTTAAAATTAAATCCAAATATTTCCTTAATGAAAATTATTTCATAACATTATAAACATAATTGTGAATCTCAATTTTCCATATAATAATTATAATTAAGAATAATTATAATTATTAAAACCAAATCCAAGTTTAAATAAACCAAACAAATAATTAAAACCAATTTCATACTTAAATTCTTTAACCAAACATTTAAATCTTGATTTT
>CANUEY010065654.1:0-47610 GCA_948099555.1 Croton setiger | reverse complement strand
TATATATATATGTTTATTACGTTTAAGATAATAAGGCAACACGGCATGTAAGTAAATAAGAATAATTATGTGTGTTTGATATTTGGTATATGTATGTTATATGTTATGGTATAGTTTAACATGATAATTAAAATGAAGATATATGTTTTAAAAAAAATATATATATGACATGTTTTATAACGTAAGATATAAGAGAGGACGCTACACAGACTGCTACACAGACTGCTCCTCTCCGGCCACCATACCTCTAAAGCTGACAAGCTGGACGTCTCCCCTGGTGTCAGCGATCTCCGGATTGCCCAACACGGCGGAGATGACGCCTTTAGCCATCTTTTTCTTCGCTTGCCACCAATCTGGATACCTAATTAGTTTAAAACAACATTCACGGGTGTGCCTCTTGCCTCCATAATGAGTGCATCTCAGATTGGATTTCTCATCCAGTGGCCACAGTGATGACTTAGCCGCTAGCTTATCTGACCGGCTTCTGGAAGCCAAACTGCTTCATATTCTAGACAAGGGTTCTTTTTCACCCGTCATGATTGCTCTCCTACTTATCTCCCTCCTAATTGCTACGTAAACAGTATCTACTAAAGGGAGCGGCTCTCTGTATAGAAGATATCTACGATCTTTGTCGAACCCATCATTTACTCAGGCTAGAAACTGATACAGTTGATTCCGCTGGACCATTTCGTTGTAAATATTCATGTCCTCTAGACATTTCATCGGGTTGAGCTGTCTCATGTCTATCTCTTTCCAAATAGACAGAAGCTTGCTATAAAAACGTTCAATGGGATCTGATCCCTGTTTGAGATTGTTGGCTTTGATGGCCAAATCATAGATTTAAAGTCTGTCCCCCCACTGCCATACATGGCTTCAATCCATCTTCAGAAATCTCTGGCAGTAAGTTAGTCAAGATACTGGTTCACTAGCTTTGCATCGATATTTCTATTATCCAGCTGATAACACTGGAATCAGCTTGTTGCCATTTCTAGAATTCTGGATTTGTGATCAGTGGTGGAGGGCTAGTGATTTGCCTGAGCCTGCCTCTGCCACTGATTGCCAGATACATTAGCTTGGACCATTTGGTAAAATTTTAGTTGTTCAATTTTTTTGAGATATTGACATTTTGGCTAGTTATGGTTTTAGGTTTATGAAGGTTGATTTGTTGGAGCAGTTCCAACAGTTGGTTAAGTTGGACAGATTCTGTCAATGTTTCTGTGGTAGATGAGCTTACCTCATCTGCATAAGGTAAGTTATTGGTAAATGATGAGCCTGAAACAGATTAAGGTCTCTTGACTGAAACCTTTTGCTCTGATACCATGTTGATTTTAGAATCAAAATGAATTGTATGTTTATTCATTATGTATAGCTTGCTATTTATACAATTTGGAACATAATGTGAACAGAGCAAGTAACTAATCTTATCTAGCTAAATCTGTTGTAACTTCAAATTTGAATGAAGATTGATTTAGTTCCATTCTATTTTCTTGTTTCTATTTTCAAAAGTTTTTAAACATTTTGATATTTTAGATTGGTGGAAGAATAATTCTTTCAGGTATCCAATTTTGTCAAAAGTAGCTAGACATTTTGTAGTTATTCCAATTTCTACAATAGTTTTAGAGTCAGATTTCAGTATGAGCAGTCGAATATTTGATCCATTTAGAAGCTCATTGTTTCCTTTGATGATAGAAGCGTTACTATATTGTCAAACCTGGTTATGCTCTACTTCAAAATCTATATATATTAGACAAGCAATGGAAGCAGTTGAGAAATTTGAGAAAATTGAGACAGGTAATTATCTTTTAAATTTTTGTTGTATGTGAAAATATGCTTGTATGATATTTATATTTCAAAATTTGAAGGAGTAGGATCACCCATAATTGTTGAATCAAATGAAAATTAGTTAATATTTTTGCATATTTTTTATTGTTTGAAATTCAAACTGTCTATATAACTTAATGAGTATTTTTTGTTACTCGTTTTTTCAAGTTGAACACTTATTCAATGCATCAAGAAACACTCTTATTAGTATAACATATTGCATTGCAATGTAGGCAATATGCTGTTGAGATATAATATTTATTTATAAGAAAATTTAAAAATGTAAGAGTATTGTTTATGAGAAATTTTACAGCTACTAGATCATTGATTATGGTGGTGTTGGTATATATTCGACGAAACCTTGAAATTGGTGAAGAAAATTGATTTTTTATGTGGGTGAAATGAGGCCATTTGAAGAGAAAAACAAATGAGAGCAGCTTATTGCTGCAACTTGTAGTCTAAGTGAAGAAATGTATTAAAAAAAAGTCTAAAGTGTAGAAGAATTTAAATCGCGGTGAACCCTATATAGCCTTTCTAACCTCGGGTTTGGTTGGGTACATTATCTTTAAATTTATTTTGAGCATTTCAAACAAACCGAGTTTATATTGGAGAACCCAAGTTTTAACAGGCTTAATTTAGATATCGGTCGTCTCAATTCCAACTCCGACTTTGACGTATCGGATCTGTCAATATTGGTAATATCGTTATTGCTATTATCAACATAGTTGGGATCGAAGGACCATCTGAAGATTGGCACCCATCATGTGGAAAAAGTGGTTTGCCGGCGATTGGAGTTCGGCTTTCTTCAAGATTCGGACCACATTCGAATAGGAGTGGAGTGGCAATGGAGAGAAGATGAGAAACCTTAAAAGAAAGAAATCTTAATCAGAGAATATGGTTTATTTAAATTCACCCTTTTGAGAAAAAAATAAAATATTGTGTATTTTAATTTTTTTTTTTAAACAAAGTAGTGTGATATTTTCCCAAAAATCAATTTGACCATAAAAAAAGCTTTAATCCTTATTATATATGATAATGCTCGTTAGATTTATTTAGAGAACATTTTTATATTGAAAGTTCAATTTGTATATATATATTTTTTTTTAAAAAAGAAGTTGAAAAAAAAAAAGTCCGTTAGATTTATTTAGAGAACATTTTTTATTGAAATTTCAATTTGTATATGAATTTTTAAAAAAAAAAATTGGAAAAAAAAAAGTTTAGGAGTAGAGTATATAACTTAATGATTGCGTTTTGTTGTGATTAATTGATTATGAATTTGAATTTCTATTGATGAAATTAAATATTTAAGTTGAATTAAAAAAAATTAATGGATGGGAGCACAACAATGCTTTTTAATGATTGATTATTTAAAGATAATTGAGTTTTAATAATATAAACCAGTAGTTGGAATTTAAATCCATTTCGTACTCTCTCACTCCTCTTTCTCTCTCTAAAATCACTGTATTTTTTCTTTTTCTAAGTCCTAATCACAAACACTTTCCGTTTAATTGTTGAAAGCCAAAGAATAAAATAAGAAAATCCGTAATAAAAATTCATTCTTCTTAAAATTGTCAAAATTGAATTCATGAATCTGATATTCTTATGATAAGTTGACTGAAAGTTTACAACTAAAAATGGGTAGAATAAGGAGAAATACATGAACCTGTGTCATCATAAAATTCTACATTTTTGACAATTGCTACATCATTTGTCAACTTCCCATCTAATCTAATGGACAAACTAATTCTATGTTTGCAATGAATTTACTATCAACCTATATTATTGATTACTAATAATTATTACAACATAAAGCCAATATATGTTGGTAATCTTCGGGATATTTACTATTTAGTCCATAATATTTGATTTAGTCACTCATTTTTACAATATTATTATTCAATCACTGAATTTTGATACTATATCAATTTTTTAAATATCTGATGATTATCAAAATATACTTAAAAAAGCTAGACGAAATGACAAAATAGGGTGGAACATGTCATAACTTCAATATGACTTACTTAAAAATTCAGTTGATAGTGGACTATTTTTTTGAATAGGTGTAAGCAGTAAAGTTTTGGGTCCTAGGTGGGCTTAACTTAAATGAAGTAAAAAGGAAGTGCAAAACAGAAGGGACAGACTTGTTAAGTGGATAATTTGAGTGGTTGTGACTGACATTCCACAAAATTGTGGGGGCCAAACATGCAAATCAAGCTATGATATGTAGCTTTCACTTCCTTTTTCTTTTTTAACTTGATATATTCTGAAGATCCCACATTACACCACCCTTTCGGCCCAATTTCAACACCCAACCGGGTCTGTTTGGGCCCTCAGAAAAATGTAGTATTTCCTTTCTAGTCAGACCCACTTGCCTAACTTTCATACACAACATTTTCTTGTGGCGGATTTTCAAATTTTTTCATTATTTGGTGAGTGTATAATGCAATTAGAAAATGTAAAATATTTTACATTTTTAAATAAAAAAATAAAAAAAAAGATGTTCACATTTTTCTTAATATTAAATTTGAGAAAAAAAGGCAAATGGGATTTGGTACTATGAGGTTGATTCATTCCTACAGAACAAATAATAATGAAGTATTTTGAGTGGATAAGGATAAAGAAGAGTATTAAATAATGGATGCTTTTTGTAGAAATGAAGAAATACAAATTGTTTGAATTATGGATAGTGAAAAGCTCTTGTTAAAAATAGCTGATTTCTGTTAGGACCCCAACCAATAATCTAATCAGTATTAACAACAATCACTTTTCAAATTGAAAATATTTAATTACAACAAAACTATTAGTAAGACTAATCCACTTTACTAAATATTTTAATGACATCTCTAAGTTATTTTTATTCAAATTATTTTTTTTTCTTAAATTTCAAGCAAAAATTGAAAATCACTATTTTATGAAAAATTTACATTCCACTCAAAACCATAACTAAAATCAGATTTCAAATATTGAAAATTGAACCGGAACTAAAATCAAAAAGTTAAGAATTAAACTAGAATTAGAATCGAAAAATTATAAACTACAATCGAAAACAATTCTACTTCTGATTCCAAATTTAAAAGGAATAACAAACTCTGTTCTCTCCTAATTTTTGTTCATATTGGTATTAAACGTGATCTTGTTGAATCCATATTATATTTATTTTAAATAAAATAAAAAATGTTTAGATTTTAGTATTTGTATCTTCTACTTCAAATAAAATAAAAAAATACATCACTTTAATCATTTAATTTAGAGATCCTTTGCATATTATATATAATAAAATACAGTTAACTATACTAAAATTCATATCTTAATGAAAATATTAAATATTAACTAGAATTATATTACATTAAAATATTGTCCAATTCATATTTATAGCCATTTTATTTAAAAATACTATTTCTAATGATATAATTCATTATTTGATAAATTATGCTACTAAAAATTTAGATATTCGAGTCTCATCATAGAATATAATTATTAAATTCATATTAATAATCATATTCTATTATATAATTTATAAATTAACTAAATTTTTATTACAATTTGAATTATGATGAATAAAAATAAAAATATTCAAATTATATTTTATTAAGAGATATTATTTTACGTCATATTTCTAATGCTATTCTTTTAAGAATACTATTTTATTTACTTTTAAATATAACGGTTATTGTTGTCAACTATCTTAAAAAATACAAGTATTCATTTTTATTTTTGTATTTATAAAACCATTTTAATTAATTATTAAATTTTTGTATTATAGTTCTTATGTTTTTATATATTATATAATTCAATTATTACAATTTTTTTTATTATAGTTTTTAGACCTTATCTTTTTTGTCCGCTTAATTATTTAGTACATTTAGGGACTAAAATATAGCATTATAAGAAAATTATTGCAACTGAAATTAGCAACCTATCTTTTTTGCAGTAAATCAATTGATATATTTAATGTTAAAAATTAAAACAAAATTGCAAACAAATAGTTAGATTCTAACTCAAATTATCAAAAAAAAAAAAATGAATTTGCAAATAATTTGAAACGGAAAAGTTAGCAACCGATTTGCAACACAATAATTAATACATTTTGGAACAACATTAGCAAATCGAAATTCTAATTTAGCAACCGATTTATGTTTTTGCTAAATAGCAACGAGAGTTAGCTACAACTTCATTTGGTAAATTAAATTAGCTACTGAATTTGGCAGTTTAGCAACCGATTTGCTGATACCAAGACTTTTGTTTTCTTGTAGTGTAAGTATTTTAAAAAGTGGTCTACTATTGAATATTTTAAAACAGAAAATATTTATTGCAATGATTCGATTTGTGCGTTTCCAGTGAATAGTCAATATTTATGGCTACCGTTGAAGAAGCAAAAAATTAGGAAAACAAACATAAATTGAAAATAAAATATTTAAAATGCCTACACTAAATCATATAATTTGTAAATATATATATAAGAATTAAATAATAATTATCCTTATATAATTAGCAAACATATCCCATTAAAAAATAAACACTCTCTATTTCAGGATATTAGTCTTTTTTTTTTTGAAAAATAATAAAAAATCTTACAATTTTTATCCATTTATAATGTTCTTACTATTTAAATTTTTTTTAATAATAATTTGCTCATTAAAAATATTTTAGATAATCCTAACATTAGGATGGTAGGATAGAAAAAAAAATGAAATGTATTGGTAGCATTTGATTGTTTAGCAACTGTTAGTAGTTTGGTAGTAGTTCATAAACACTAACAACTGAACAATAAAAAGTATATAAAACATTACTCTCACCTCTATAAGCTAACTAAAACACTATGTTACTAAACACTATAAAAAATAATTTGATTAGTCAAACTATTAACCACTAACGTAACAACTTTTGTCAAATACGTCTGAAAAAAAAAACTATTTTTATTGAGATAAAATAAAAAATAAAATAAAACTAATTCTGTCTTGAATCTGGATTAATCAAATCGGATACTAAATAGTTATACACTAAAATACATAGAAACTCGATTTTGTAATAAAATCTATATGGATAAAAAAAGGGAAAAAATTGAAGGCTCCATTAGGTAATGTAAAGTAAAAGTTAAAAGATGTGAGTATAGGAAATGACACATATAATTAAAAGGTGAGCATTGCAATTGATAGTTACAAATAAAATTAGGAATTACGTAAGTGAGGTGTTTGTCGAAACGCTATTGATAGTTATAAAGGCTACATGTTTCCAGAAGAGCTTCAAGTTCCTATCTTTCTATGTGTTGTACTCTTAAAGTTAAGCTATCATCACATATGATGCAACTTAGTTTTGCACTTGGAACTTTAAATACATTCGGTTATCACTTTGTATTATATGGACAATTGTAAAAGACATAATTTGGTAAATATGGATTTGTAATATTAGAAGGGATTTTATTGTAATTTGTAATTAATAGTCTCCTATAAATAGGAGTACTTGGTTGTTAATAAATTTGAGAGAAGTATTATACAGAAATGAAAACTTAATATGGTATTAGAGCAAATATTCCATCTTATAAGACTTTATGATCAAAATAAATTAAAATTTCATTTCCATCTTATAAGACTTTATGGTACTGGAACGACAATTTTAAAGGCATATTTAAAATTCTCATTGTGAAAATTTTCATTTGGTATGCTCAATTAGATGTTTTATCATTGGAATTAGAAGTTTATTTTTGGGTCGAAAAATTACCAAATTAGTTATTCTGTCATTGGTGAAGGATCATTTTGATAATTTTTCAAGAATCGTTTTGGTAATTTTTTATAAAGCGTTTTGGTAATTTTCCTTAAAGGTGAAGTGACAGGAGTATAAGATGTCAATTTTGAATAGTTTAAAGACACAATAGATTAATCGCTAATAATAGAGTGCTACTAAAAAATTCTTGCAAATGTTATATGTTATATGTATTAAACATTTTTTTACAATGACTGTATTTGTAACATCTTCAAGAAGTTCTTAATTATTTGGTATAATTTGAATAGTTTGAATACTTAATTGGTTAAACATGCTAATCATGTCAACCAATTATCCAACCATTTAAGCTCATGTCAATGTGAATGGCGTTATTCATATTGCAAATCCATTTAATTTCAATCCTAATATCAGTTAATTCTCGTTGTAGTTTTACTCAGTTCATGACTCGTTTTTACCAAGCTTATGTAGAATTAAAATTGTTTTTATATTTTTATTTTTATTTTTTCTAAAATTATGGTTACAAACTCTTTTAAAGTTTCATGTAATTTAAGAATTTTTTTTTTTAAATTCCAAAACACTGTTTAGAGTTATTATCTTGGATTATATATGATATATGTAAGAAACCAATACAATAATTAACTTGAAAAATCCTAGTACAAGTTAATTTATTTTTGAAAGGTTGCTAGTACAAGTTTAAGTAATTACATAATGTTTGAGGGCAAAATTACAATTGTTTTCCTAAGTTTTCACATAATTTATAATTTTGTCCTTCAGTCTTTACTAAAATAGGACAATATTGTCCTTCCATTAAAAAATCCCTCATTTTCTATTAAGTTTTTGTTAAATTACTATTTTAACCTTATTTATATTTTTATAATTCCAAATACACCCTCTACATTAGTCTTCCATCATTTTCCGAAACAATTTTCTAGCATGACGGTGACGATTTTGTCAATTCCGGTGAGCTTTCAAAATTCCAATTTCCGATCTGGCAGAGGACGAGCCTTCTCCTCCCACCACTGTTACAGCCATCCCATCTCCACCACTTCCGACGGCTACCACAACAAAATCCTAAGTTATTAACGCCGTCATTCCATCTCTATTACTACAGATACAGATGATCAAGAATTCTAGCCTCGTTACTGCTCGCATCATAACCATTTCGAAAATAATTTTAGCATCAATTCTATGATCGAATGTCGAATAAATTAACAGTAATTTCCTTAAAGATGCGAATATATTTATGGATTTTGGATCGATTTTCGATTGTTGCTTGTTGTGCCAACTTTCTCGACTTCGGCGCTGACAGTACTGCACATCAACGTCCACGGCTTCAATTGCTGTGCGATGTCAAGTTGCTCATCGCCGACGATGGTTAGCTTCTGCAAAAGACTCCTCACCTCTCTTATGAATCGACCGACATAGCCCACCAAAGCAAAATCTTTGACGAAATAGAAATCGGTAGACACGATGGTGTTTGAGTGTTCAGTCGTGTTCAAGCAACAGCGTGGGTTAGGAATTGGGATCGATGAAAGCTCTGAAGAAGTCCAAATCTTTGGCCTATCAAATTTTATTTTTGGGGTAATTACTATTGGGTCCCTGAGGTTTGGCCTAATAGACTCGAATGTCCCTTTATTTTAAGAAATATTTGATACAATTTTAGAAATAGAGGGACCTTCGAGTCTATTAGGCCAAATCTCAGGGACCCAATAGTAATTCCCCTTTATTTTTTTAGTGTTTTTTAATTAATTAAAATAATATAATAATATATTGTAAAGTTTAAACTAATAATTTGAGATAAACCTAATAGAAAATGTTTGTTTTTTCAATAGAAGGATAATATTGCGCTATTTTAGTAAAATGCAAGACAAAATATGACATTTTCAAAAAATAGAAAATATATGAAAATTTAGAGACAAAATTGTAATTTTGTCAAAAATAATTCATACATGAAAGAATTTTGTTGGTTATAGATAATTGTGTAAACCCCATATGATATGGAAAGAATTAAACAGAAAGAAATGAAATGGTTGGGTTGGGGATGCAAGAACCAAGACGAGAACACTGCTCTCCCATATTGTGGCCTCAAAATCCTAAAAAAAGAAAAAAGAGAAGGAAGCCCATAGTGTTCGTCTGTACTGTACATGATGATTACAAATCATATATCTGCACTCTGCATGCATGCGGAGTGGCTTAATTAATACTATATACTATATTTTTTTTTTTAAAATAAGGGCTTAATATTTTGGTAAGAAAATAATATATATATAAAAAGTAATAGTTTAATAGTACAGAGGGTCTGCAAGAACTAGGATTCCCCATACATTGGATCTGCTGCAATCTTTGGCTGCCTCAACGCTTCCTTACCCATCCCATTAATCATACAAATTTCTGTCTCTCCCTTCTTTTATTGTAATTTGCATTTTTCAATCTTTCATAATCTTCCGAGATCTTGAGTTCTTAAATTTTTTTGGAGGAAATTGAGTTCTTTAGTTTGAAGTTTCATCCTCATATTTCCCCTCTTCTAATATATATAGCAATAATATTATTTTATTGTCCATTTATATACTAGGTTTATTTTATATTTATTTTATTCTCAAATAAACTTTCAGTCGAACAAGCTATTATAAACGCACAAATTGATAGATTCATATATTAAAATAGAAAATTATGATTCTAAAAAATTAAAATCAAACACAAAAAAATCAACATTTTCATATATAAATAAAACCTTTATAATAATAATAACCTTCAAATTTTAATTCAATGGCCATGAGCTAAGCTATCCAAATCTCAATGACATTATTTATACCTTCTATGAAGCAAAAGACATTAGTTTAGAAAATTTCCATCTTTGTATTTGAGAAAGCTTGTGCTTTGTTTGTGTTTTCCCATCTCCATTTCACTTATACGATAAATCCTTAAGCTATATATTACAAAAACCATATATAATAAATATTTTATAATTTAGTTTTCAATTTTATCTCCAAACTGTTTAAGTAGAACATATATAATCCACTCTAACAAGAAGTGTGGAGTCAAGTACGTCAAAAATGAAATCTATTGGACCACATACGCAGGTTGTATGAGTTTTCTTGTAAGGTCCCTTCTAAACTCATATCCTTTTTCACTATACTTATTTATCTGAAATTTGCATTTTAATATTATATGGCAGTCTAATTTATTATACTCCAATTTTTATAATTACTAATCAAATACTAGTTTTGTGAAATATGTCACTCCCTAAATAATTAATGAGGGTAATAAATAAGTGTATTGAATTTACATGAAGGAAGGGTATGGCATTTGCATAGGAAATGATGGTGGGAGACTAGAATTTGGGATTCTTGGAGGATAGGTATTTCGAGGTAGACCTAGCCATTTTAAGGTTCGAACCGTTTGAATCATCGATTTGAAATTGTTAAGAACTGGAACCGCTATGAACCAAAATTGTGATGAACAGTAACCGTTGAATGAAGTTTGGTTCTGATTAAAGAAAAATTAAAACCAAAACCAGCCAAAATTAGAGGTTCGAATCGTAAGGTTCCAAACGGTTCCATGAGTTTAGGCTAAATAAATTGATTTTTATAAGTATTCACTTTCTAGATTAAACAAAACACAATAAAATGAGTTTAGGAATACAAAAGATTGGAACTTTAAAAGTGTGACAACTTTTTTACTATTGTAATTATATTTTACAACACCTAAAATATTGGAGAACTGGACGAATAACTACAATGAACCGTTAGGAACTATTCCATAAAAAAATCGTGGAAGAACCGTAATCGAAACCGTAAACCTGAGGTTTAAGAACCGTCAAAAAACTGTTGTCAGACGGTTCGGCTAAGGTTTCAATAATTTTGGAATAGTGAACTGTCAGTTTTAAAACCATAACCGGAGGTTCTGGAACGTAACCAAGCTTATTTGGAGGGGATGTGAAGTGGAAGGATTGTTCTGTAATCAATTACCAAAAAGGTGTCTAAACTTGGAACGTGAACATCATAAATAGAGTTCGTATACCATTTATCCGAATTAGAGAAGTCCGGAAAATAGGTATGTGAACATATGCATTTTTTAATTTGAAAAATAGAGTCTGGATAACCAGTATGCAAACACTGGGTGTTTAGTTACATTAATGGACACGTGACGTGTTTAGTAAGTTCGGATAAGCATTATGCGAGCCCCTGAATCGTCGTCTAAAGTTTGGAAACGCGGTATGCAAACTCTTTTGCATAAATGCATACTGTGTTTCCTTTCATCGTTTTTTATTCCGATTACCACAAAAAATTTATAGTCAAATTTTGGATCTTTTCACCGATCATTCAACAGTTTTCAAGTATATATATATACATAGATATATACTTCCTCTATTTTGTTTTTAATAAAGTCCACTTGAGTATCAATTCATACAATCAAATAATATGGCACTTGCAATTTCAAGTACTATATTTTATAGCTCAATTTGTGGTTAATTAAGTTTGTCAATGTGAAGATGGTTTTGTTAACAAAGTGTTGGCACAGTATATTTTCTAAGTTCCTGAATTATTTTTAGAAAGAGAGAAATTATTGAAATTAGTAAAATACAGTTCATATTAAAGGTAATTGTTTTATTTATTTGGACACTTATTTTAGGATTTAAAAAATCTAAGTATTTTAAAACAGTGAGTAATTATTATTATTATTATTATTATTTTAAAATTACAAGATATAATTGGTCATATGAATTAAATTGGAGTAACTTTATGTGATTACAGAAAGATAGTGCAATCAAGCTAACCATATATGGTTATGGTGTAGCCCTAAAAGAAAACATTAGGGATAATTATACACTGTACTTTGGGGCTTAAATCATTCTGAACCCTAGAAAATAATTAATTAAAACAGAATAAACACTAAATAAAAAAGTTAAGCTATTTATAATTGCAAAGGGAAGAAAGATAGACACCAAGAAAAGAAATTATGGGGAACAAGGGTAGTTTTCTGTGGATGAAGACCACACAGAAAGTGATAGCAGAAATGAGAGGGTAGGCCCATTTGCCTTTGGTTGTGTTATAAGGTCATGTGTAAGTGTATGCAACTAGGAAAATAAAAATAAAGTAGAAGGAGATGTGTGGAAAAGGGTCCCATTTTTGGAAGGTTGATAATGGAAGTAGCCTTTAGACTTCAATCCTTTCTTGACCTATTCCAAATTCTATCTTCTTATAACTTATAACCTTCTACCTTCCCTTTGCTTTAAGCTTCAAATTAATATTTCAATTAGTGAATAGGGATGTCTTTTTAATGGTTGAGTTTGCCAAATTATAATTCACTAGTTTTGGATGGTGGTTGGACTGCCGAGACCTAGGCTTGGCCAACCAGCATAACCCTCATTACATGTTAAGAAATATCTAAATCGGGTAGAGTTTGAGAGGATAAAACTGAGGCTAGAACTCATGATGTGGAAATGGATTGAATTGAATTGAATTTATTCAGGCTCGACTTATCAATAATAGCTCCTTCATATGTCAAAAGTGGGTTATCACCTGTGGAAGGAGCATGATTATGATGCTGCTCTCTAGTAATGAAATTCTAGAAAGCGACATCTAAAAGCCTGAATTTTCAAAAATATTTTTGTCTCTAATATATCAATTCTAATATCCTATAACTTCTAGATCAATTTTTGCTTATAAATACACTAAATTGACAATAAAAAATACCATTCTTCAAACTCAATTTTCACATTTTTAAAGATTAGATTTTTTCTCTTTTCAAAATGTAAAGTCTTTCTTCTATTCTGATTTTCGAATTTTTTTCAATAACTTGTTTTATACTTAAATTTTATTTTTTTAGTTATTCTAAACTTAGTGAGGATTTCTTTTGTTTATTATAATTTGTGTTGATAAAGGGATTTTCTATTTAATAAATTTATGTTTGTGAGCTTTGACTAGAAGTTAGCAAACAGTCTACTTGGTATAGTGAAAGTCTTGTAATTTTTTGTCTCTATAAAACAAAAGGGAAGAGATTTTTTTGATTCTGAAAATCAGAAAGGTGTACGGTATAGAATTGACATAGTCTAAGTCCCATACTGTGACTTTTCTTTCCCTTATAATAGTAAATAGTAGAACTCTCTTGAAGAGTGGATATACACTATAATGATTTAACCGAATCACTATAAAATTGTGTTCTATTTTTTAATTTTTTTAAATTTCTGCTTGTCGAGTTACAGTTTAATTTTACAATTCATTTTCTTAGTTGTTGAAAATTTATCATTTCTAAATTGTGTCAAAATCTGTTTGTTCATTATAGTTTTGAATCTCCGGATTATGAGATTAGTTTTGTTGTATTTGTTTGAATCTTTGTTTTTTGGCCTATAATTGAAAGATCATACTCAGAATTATTGTTCAAAAAATAAATTTGGAAAAAGAGGTATTTGTCAAAGAAAATTTTTTAAATATCCAGTTCACCCCCATTGGATTTAACACATATTTTTGGTATTATTTAGGCAACTTCAACTTTATAGAAGACCAACTGCCAAATAAATATAAAGATGCTGATACTGTCCAGGAGGATATGGATGATTCAATTAACTTGCTCATAGAATCACTGATCTTTCCTGAGACTAACAGGTCAATCTTACCCCCACATATAGTAGTATGTGGGGGTAATATAGTAGTACTATAGGGTAATTAAGGAAAAATTTAAAAAATACAATAATGGTTAATATAGTAGTACTATAGGGTAATTATTAGGTTATTGGTTTAGTTTGTTATGAGATATAAAATGATATTTAATAAGTTTTTTTTTTAAAAAAAAAATGTTATAATCAAGAATGTCCACTGTAAGTTAAAATCTGTCATGATGAATAAAATTTTTCATAAGTAGATACGTACATCTATTATTATGACACCTAATCCAAAACACCTTAATATGAGGGTTGGACAATAAAATGGCCTTACAATTAGAAACTAATCAACCAAACTAAGATGAATTAATAGCAAAAAGACAATGATGGACAGTCCATAAAAACACATCGAGGATGAAGTAAAGAATCTTGAGCATAGAGCAAGCAATGCCTCTAAAATATCAGGCTGATTACTATCCTCTCCAAAACCCGAAAAGCCAAACTATAATGGCCTTCTACATCTTCCACATTAACGCCGTAGTCCACAAAATCCATGCCATAAAAGACAGCACCATCCGCATAAGCCATCCAAAAAGGCACTGGAACGATGTATTTACTCCTCTTATAGCTAGATTTGTCCTTGTTGGTAGCACATTATGACCAAGACGCCACATGAAATCTTCAATTTTTGGTGGAACTTCCAACTTCCAAAAATGCTTCCAAAACCCCCCATGCATAGTGAGCTTATTTGTGTATTAGTGTTTACAATTTTAGCCTTTTTTAAAAAGAAAAAAAAAATCTAACATTTAAAGGAAAAGAAAACGTTGTACCGTGTTTACATATTGGCATGTGAGCTTAATGTGATTTCAATACTAAAATTTAAAAATGATTTAATTTAGGTTTATTCATCTAACTATTTATAATGATTAGCCTTAATCAACCCTAGTGATGATATGTTGATTTACAAAAATTTAATGGTGGAGATACGATGTCGAAGTGATCTGGCAAATTTTATTCCCTTTAAACTATTTTTGGAATGGAAGAGCCGTTTTTATATATAAAGACATTATTACTTTAAGAATTATTAGTAATTTGTAATATAATCACAATTGTCTTTTGATTAATCATAAGCAGCTATTGAAATGTTTAGATAGAAACATTCTAATTAAGGTTTGAATATATGTTAATTGAGTGACAAAGACAATTAAACAGTAAAATCATGTCATTTCATTTCTACATTTAGAAATCTTTGAAAACGATACACAAACTTATATTATTATTAATATTCAAAACCTCCAACTTTTAGGTAATTTCATGTCACATTTCTAAAATTAGTATTTAGTTCAGAAAACTAATACCTTTTCCAATCACTTTTCAAATTATATATATTAACTACTTAATTATTTGATTTTTAACACTTTTAGTTTTTTTATTTAGTTATACTTATTACTTATATATAAAAATAATTATAAGAGATAGATAAAAACATATAACTCAAACTTAATTATATTTTTGAATTGCATTAATTTAGTAGTTTTACTTAATTTTTCGTGTTATGCCTACTCAATGAAAGGATAAAACTGATAAAAGGGAAAAATTAAAAAACATATTCCATCTTCTATGCTATATTACTATTTTGTCACTGTATTTTACGTCAACCGTTGGTCTCCTTGGCGAACCCTCGACAACAGAAATGACAGCAACACCATTTCCTTTCTCAACAGTACAACGACGGATAGGGCAAAGTAAGAAGATGAAGTTTTGTTAAAGTTACCAGACGGTCCTTTATGTTTTTGAGTTTTTTTTTTTTTTCAAAATGGCTTGTAAAATTACATTTTAATATTTCTATTGTTTACTTTAATAAAAAAATAAATGAAAGGATTTTTTAGTTTAATTTTATTAAAATACAAGGAGAAAATCATTTATTTTCAAAAATACATAAAAAATCGTTAAGTATGTAAAAACGCAAGAAGAAAATCATACTATAATTTTTAAAAAAGAATTAAGTCTAACTCATTTTGCGAATTCAAATTAATAAGATGAAAATTGTAAGATGAAAATTGTCTAATTTTATATTTGATTGAAACTATTCACTTCCAACCGATGTGTAATTATAACAATTTTCATTATTTTTTATGCGTAACAATTATTTTGTGTAGCATGAAACACACATTCCATGTGAAAATTCACGAAGAACACATTCCAAATTACAGCATATTCCCAAATTATAGATTCTTTGGATTTTTCTTTTCGAATTGAATTCAAGGAAAAAATTTGAGAGAAAGAAAATGGTGATTTATGAAATTTTGAAAACCAAAAAAAAAAAAAAAAGAATAAGATCAGATCTCGAAAACCAAATGGAATTGGGGCAGGTTGGGGAGGGTGCTTGTGACAAACATTCGCAAGTTTAGAGGGTTTAAAAATAATTTTTTATGTATAAGGGCTGAAAATAAGGCCTTGAAATCAAATATTATATTTTGAAAACTAATAGTTAGTAAATAGTATAAAATTTTTAAAATGTAGTAAATAATATATTTCCAAAAAACAAATTTAAATTTTAAAATTGTCTTCTAAAAATAAAATTCAAATATATTAATTTCTTTTATCAATTGTTTGATCACCGTCGGACCTTGCCGAACTACCGGTAGCACTAGTCACCGGGACCACTACCATCGTTCCACCATCACAGCGACACTAGACACTGCTAGTTGCCTGAATAGACAACCCATATACCGTGGTATAATATACCAAAGAAAATTAGAAGTAGCAAAACAACCCTACCACCGAGCCAGAAACCAACTCATGTCTTATAAATATATGAAATTATATATGTCATACATTACCAGACTTTTATCACCATCTCCAGTTAACTGGTTGCTAGACCACTGCTTGCCGGTTGCAGGACTATCATCTATATTTTACTATTTTATTTTTATTATAATTGAAAGAAATAAAATTTAAAAAAAAAAGAAAAGAAAAAGAGTAGAAACGTAAAGAAAAAATAAATGTTACATTTTCTGAAAGTTGGTGCTATTTAGTAATCCCTACAAATATTAAACGTAATTCTATACTACATACCGTATGGAATGGAATTAATACATCCAACCACAAAAAAATACCTGTGAGCCGTATGAATGACCAATAACTGAACACGCGCTATGCTAGCGAGTGGGTCAGTAGGTCATTTCTCTCTCCATAATCTCTCACAACTCTCCAGGTACCAACTGCCAATCAAGGAAATAAAACCCCGTTAGCCCACGTCAGCGTTCTGACACGTCAGAATAAATGCCACCACCCGACACGTGTAGACGTGCATGTGGGTTACTACGTAACACGGCCGAGTTTCCCGCCATCCTTCACGGGCCCAATAACCCAAATGCGGAAAAGAAACCCCCATCCCATACACAAAGATCACCAGTTCTCTACTTTTCAATTTTTTTTTTTTATTTTTTGGCTTAAAGTTTCAAAAGTGTATTTTCCTAAAAAAATAAAAAATAAAAAAACATTGTATTAAGTCAAGATACACTAAATGCAAAAATAAAAATTTAAAAAAATAAGAAAATTTAATTTTCCTTGTTTTGATAATAAAAGTAAAAAATACGTTTCAACAGAGTTAATTTAAGTAGTAAACAGTTTAAATTCTCTCACTGTCAAGTTTTTCACGCTGGAAAACTTAACTATCACTGTCAAGTGCGCCAAGTTCGAATTAGTCCAAGCTAATTCTCGGACATCGAGAAGGCTTAGAAAAAAGGAAAATAAATAGAGAAAGAAAGTTGTATTAATCTATCTATTAAAATATATAAAAACTAAGTCTTTATCGCTGATGTGGCACATTATGAAAGACATGATAGATGATGTGGCAACATAAGAAAACACTATGGAGCTTGGTTTTTTATTTTAATTTTTCAATTTTTTTTTGAAAAATACTTAAAGTATTCTTTAATTATAATTACTATTTATTAATTATTATTATAGTTTATTTTTTTAATCAACACACATTATAATTATTTGGTAACCATCCCCTTTGAAATTTCAGTAGCATATTTCAATTTACATACCATATAGATACCTAATATAATTCCTAAAAAGGTAAATTATGTTAAAATATAATTTTAAAAAAATAAAACTAAATTATAATGTCTCAAATATAATTGTAACTGAGGTTGAAGTTGAATTTACTATAAATTTTGTGGGAATTTGAGTTCGTAAAATGTATTGTGAATAATTTGACTCATAATTTGTTTAGCTTACATAATTTGTTTAGCTTAAACTTCATCATGTCGATAGATAGTGTAGTTTGAAAAAACAATCTACCACTTTATATTTTTGAGTTATTAATAATAAAATATAGTGGTGTCACAATTTCCTTAAAAGAATTCATATCTAAAAAATTTAGGAAATTCAAATCTATAAAATAATACTAAAAGCTATGGTAGGATATTTTCATAATTAAAAAATTTGCAAAAAAATAAAAAATAAAAAATTTATTGGTAATAAATTAAATAGTAGTAAAAATATTAAAGACTTCATGAACCGCTATTTAAAAAATAAAATTAAAATATAAAAGCAATTTTAGATTTTATAATAAATAAAAGAAGAAAAAATATATTAAAAACAATTTAAACGACTAATTATTAAAAAAGTTATATTAAAACTACATATTCTTTCTAGTCACCATTCACTTATTTTCCCAAGTTAGGGAGAAAATTACACGTGTTCAATCTTTTTTAGATATATAGAGTAGCCTTCATTGTCAAATAGTTCCAACAATGTCATATATTATAAAGCTAGTAAATCTGTCTTTGCCATCTAACAAACTATAGATCTCTAATTACCATTATGTCCGGTAACAATTCTTAAAGTAGATTTAAGTGTCAAAACGTTTAAATACTAGTAAATTTTTATGACATTTTGCTTATGGTTAAGATATTTTAAGCAATCTAAGATGTACATTTTACAAAATAATTTATTTAGTTAATATTTAACTGTTTCTATTAATTTTTTTTATAAAACATACCTTTTTAGCATTTTGATTATTTAACTTTAAAAATTAAAAGTGAACAAAGTCTAAATAATATATAAATTTAGAGATTTAAATAGCATTGAAAAAAAAATTAATTTTTTAAATATTTCTCTTATATATGTAAAAAAAAAAAAATTTGGATTCAAATTATTAAATCAAAAGAAGATTGAAAACATAATCAATCAGTATAAAATTTTTATAGAATATTAATTTTATACTTTTAAAAATAATAATTTCTTCAATTTGACCCCTTAAGTAGAGGTGGCCACGGGCCGGTTTTGGGCCCACAGTTCAAAAGGGAGATGAACCGAAACCGGATCACCGAATCGCCGGGCCGGTTAACGGGCGATTCGCCTTTTTTTTTTAAAAAAAAATTAACGGTTAACCGGCGGTTCAATTAAACAGTTCGAACGGTTCGACAATGATTTACGGTTCGTAACGGTTACGGTTCGAAAAAACATTGAACTAAACTGGCCCGCCGACTGACCGGTTCCAGTCACGGTTGAATCGGTTCCGGTTCAATGACGGGCTGGTCTGGACTTTTAACGGGCTGGGCCAGGCGGGCCGAACGGACCAAGCCGGCCATTCTCATGTCTACCCTCAAGTTTATAAATAAAAAAAAAATTCTAATCTTCTCCATCCCTGAATCTCTGGCTCAGCCCCCCGTATTAGTAATTACTAAATCAATTATCAAGCAAGGAGATAAAAATAACAAAAAGGGATGTAATTGTAGCTGTATATGCAGCATGTTTCCAAAACCCCGTTACGGATGCTTCGCGCGTCTAAAACCTCAAAAGAAAGAGCAACACCAAACCAACCCTACAATACACCTCTACGCCGTTTTCGAGTGCTCCGGACAGGCCCACGTGGCAACCATGTCAGTGGGCCCCACCGCCCACGGCCTCTAGTTATGGATACATTCGATGGCTCTCTCTCCCCCAATTACTCCTCTCTCTATCTCTTAATAATCTCCGGGTAGTAGTCGTCAGATCCCGGCCACCTTTCTCCTCTTCCCCATATTTATTTATATATATATACCCCACTTTCTATTCCCCTCTTCCCTTTACTCTTAACATTTTCTTTCTTTCTGGTTTTTGAACACACGTAGGCACCGCACATGCATCTTATACATGGCCATTTCAGGAACAGTGCTTGTACTTCGTCTATGAATCGTGTCCAACTCCAACCAAAGCCCAAAATTCTAAACTAGCCTAGCCTGCGCACCCGCGTACTTTAGTTCCCTCCATCGCCCACCTGCCTGCCACTACCATATCCGATTTCTAATTTTTCTAGACCAGGAGGATGAACAGAGCATTAATGCCGGAGATGTTACACTGTACGGACATGACTGTGCTTGAAAGACAAAGAGCTCGCTTTAAATGGCAACAACAAGAACAGTCCCAACAACTACCCCCACAACAGATTCAACCGGAAAGTTTCAACTTTGGTGATTTGGATGGTGTCTTTCAGCACCCACAAGGGTTTCAAGGTGATCTCGT
Source organism: Croton setiger (assembly GCA_948099555.1). NCBI lineage: Eukaryota > Viridiplantae > Streptophyta > Magnoliopsida > Malpighiales > Euphorbiaceae > Croton > Croton setiger. The sequence goes on along the minus strand of CANUEY010065654.1, from coordinate 26,945 downwards.
CGAGATGGTCACTCGCTCTGTTAAGCCTGACCCCTGTTTGATGGATAACGGTTGGCCTGATTTGATTGGGTTTGGGTCGGGTTGTGGGTTTGGGGATAGTAATGGGTCTGCTTTGGATCTCAATTATGGTATTTCTAGAACTTCTAGCTGCCCACCCGCCGTGGTTGCAGCCGCAGCGGCAGAGGCAGTTTTGTCTGGGAAATTGGTTTCTGGAGTGGGTTCTAGAGAAAGTTTGAAGAAGAGAAAAGTTGATTATAAACCGCAGAATAATAATACAAAGGTGGTTTAGATTTTGTATATTTGTGTTCTTTTTTCTCGCAACAAAATCTTTGATTTCTTTGTGTACTGAATTGATATTAATATTAAAATTAATTGAATGGGAGAATAAAATAAAAATTGTCAAATTAAGAAGCAAAGGATCTTCAAAGTACACATTGTTTGCCCGGTTGAATTTGTTAATTAATTAATTAAAGATTCTTATGGGTATTTTTATATAGGTTGTTGCAGAAGGTGACAGCAAAAGAATCAAAGGATGTGCAGCAGAGGAAGCAGCAGAGTCAAAGATCACAGACAAAACTAACAAAACCACACACACAAACACCAAGAACAGTAGCAAAGAAAACTCAGCTGAAACTTCGAAAGATAATTCTAAAGTAACTGAGGTTCAGAAACCAGATTACATTCATGTTCGGGCTCGCCGCGGCCAAGCCACTGATAGCCATAGCTTAGCTGAAAGAGTGAGTTGAATTGAAATTATATAGATGCTTCTTCGTTCTAGCAAAACCCCTGAAAGAGTGAGTTGAATAATTATGCATTTTGCTTTTTTTTTTTTTTTGCAGGTGAGAAGGGAAAAAATAAGTGAAAGAATGAAGTATCTGCAAGATTTGGTGCCTGGATGTAACAAAATCACAGGAAAGGCAGGCATGCTTGATGAAATCATTAACTATGTTCAATCTCTTCAACGACAAGTTGAGGTAATTAACTATGAATATTATACATAAATTAAATGTTTATTCAATACTCTTTACAGCGAGTTAATTAATTGCTGTATTTGAACAGTTCTTGTCAATGAAACTAGCTGCTGTGAATCCAAGGCTTGACTTTAACATTGATAACTTATTTGCTAAAGAGGTAATGTAATGATTTTAATCATGGATTTTAGTTTCCCACATAATAAAAAATTTCATAACTTTTAACTAATTTGTTTCAATCAACAGAGTTTCCCAGCAAGTGTAACCAATTTTCCAGCAATTGGGATGTCATCTGAAATGTCTAACCATGCATATCTTCAGTTTAATCCGGTACCGGTACCGCCACCGCCACCAGTGCAGCATCAACAACAACAATTAGTGACATGTTGTGGATTGGATATGGGGCTAAGTAACCCTTCTGATATAGGGCTTCGACGAACGATCAGCGCTCCTATATCAATCCCTGAAATGTTTATGGACTCATCTTGCTTCAGTGTAAAACTCTTGCACACTTTACAATTTTCATAATTATGTTGTCTTATTAATTGTGGTAATTGTCATAATTAAAAAAAAATTGTTTTAATTATTGCAGCAAGTCCAGCCTCCATTAACTTGGGATTCTGATTTACAAAATCTTTACAATGTAGCATTTGATCAAGCAAGATCAACATCTTTCCCTACTCAGCCATTTACAGGTAAGATAGAGCTAATAAAATGTCTTGTCGACCCATGCTTTATTATCGGTTTGATAATTCTTATAAGGCTAAAAATAATCTAAAGTGGGTTTTAAGTACCATTGATTGAGACCCTAGATAACCCCACAATTTCTAATGATTTTGCTTTAGAAATATCAAAAATATAGAAAAAATTTAAAAGAGAGCATTGAAATGAAGAAAGTTGGTTAAAGGAGCAATTTCTATCTTTTGCCTCTCCAATGATCAAAGCCACAGATCTTTTAAAAGATCTCAACTGTTTTCTAAGAAAGAGGAAGCAATTAACCAAAGGTGGAAAACATTTTGACAGTATCAAGACATAATGGGCATCTATTTATTTTTTTTCCAATTGGTGGCATATAATTATAAAATATGTAAAGATTGACAAGTTGAATATATGATTTTCTTTCACAATCAAATAATCTTGTTGATTATGATTGCTAATCATATTAGCTTTAATTAAACAGGTGGTTTAATTAACAATGATTAATTATGTAAAGAATATGGTCTAATTTCTTTTTTGTGACTAAAATAACCCTGGCTTGGCTGTATTCTAAAATATGATGCTATGAACTTTTGCAGGTACTAATGAACCTACAACCAATTTGAAGATGGAGATGTGAATGAAGAATAATCAATTCACACAATTCTTGGAAGAGACACTATTCTAAATCCTTTTGATATTGATAATTCTTTTTTCTTCTCTAAGTTCATACCGTATATATTTTGTATGTATACTTGTGATTACATATTATATAGTATGAATAAAATCATACCTATATTAGCATCAAATCCCTTCTTTTTCTGTCTTCTGAAAATGTATATTGCACAATCATGCCAATGGATGAATTTCTTTTTGTTGCACCAAAAAAGTTGGATTGCGACGGAGGGTCGGGGTGGGGTGGGGGGACCGGAGAAATTAGGTGAAGGCAAGTTTTTTAAGCAAATTGCATATTGGTGGTGGTGGGGCAAAAATGAAGCTAAGGTATAAGTACCCTCCAAGAAAGCATTTCTAAACACAAATCTTCGATTTGGGTAGTTTTTTGAGCAATTTGCAAGGGGGAAAAAAGGGCTAAAGCAAAATGAAAGAAAATAAGAAGGGAAGAGAAAGGGTTAAAATTAAATGTATGTTGCACAAGTGGATAAAATATTAGCATGAAAATGGAATTTTGTAATGTTGTAAGCAAATGGTACAAGTTGTTTTTCTGTTGGATGAGTGACAAGGTTCAATTAAGGCCAGAGGACATATAGCCTACATGTGGACCGTCTCAGCTCCCTCTTTAGGACAGAATAATATTTAGATTTATTGAGACGTTCATAATTAGTTCATTAATAAATATGTTAAGCAATAAAGGACATCGATTTGTTACTATGGTTTTTATATGTCCCAAGAGGCAACCAAATTTTATTAATTAATGTGTCTTCATTATATGAATTTTATGATTCACTTCTTTCAATTGTTTTACGTTTTTTTTTTTTTTTAATTCATTAAATCTCAAACTAGTTTCTAAACAAACATGGAGGAGAAACCTCCCAACCATTAAAAGAGCTATAATTATATATAACCCAAGCAAGTGTATGAGCCATCTTATTAGTCTTCTCACGAGTCTATTGAATCATGACATTGGGCCTCTCAGCTAGTATAGATGAACAATAAGACGAACATAGAAATATCATCTTTAGCATATAAGAAACTAAGTGATTGGAATTAATTTCCGATTTTTACATCATTCTCAAAATAAATAAATTCGATTGTCCAATTTATTTTACTACATTAATAGGGACTATTATGACACAATAATTTCAATAAAAATTAATTTAAAAAATTGCCACATAAGCAATAATGACTCTAAAATTATGCCATGTAAGTACAAAGTCATTAGCTATTATATATTTTAATAGATATAAATGAAATTGAGTTGGCATTAGTATGGGTGTTTGATAAACTTTTTGAAAGATATATATATTTTTTTTGAATTGTAGACTAGTATGTTTAATTACATTCTTTCTAATTTTGATTTTTCTTTTTCATCAACTAGAGTTTATATTTTGCCCTATACGGAACATTTTAAACCCTTGTTAGATTAGATATGGAAGCTTGAGGAGGCTCTTTGCAATATTCAATTTGAACAACATTGTTCGGAAGCTCAGACACATGGTCAAGCAATAGGTCTGTTTTTTGGTCCCTTTCTTATGTTTTATAGTTACTTGGGTTCTGCTATTGCTTTTTCATTTTGATGTATAAATGCTAACAACACCTAAATAGCGAATAACGGAAGTATACACCTCCAAACATGATGACATGATGAAGAAAGAACCTTAGCCTTTGACTGTGAATAGGAAGAAATTAGTAGCATGTTGTGCATGCATGAACTTGGTGAAGCAATATAAATGGCTTTTTTATTTTTCAGTTTATAATATAAATGCTTTTGAGTCTCTTGTTAGAGATATTAAACTGTAAAACCAGATGTAAGTTAGTCACTCCTTGGATTTTTGGACATGCAACTTGTGACATAATTAAATTGTCTTTAGTTGTTGCGTAAACTCTCCATTTCTTTTGAAATTTACATTCAAATTTGGCCCCCCTCACTCAAAATCCCGACTCCCTCACTGTCTAGAACTGGCCTGAATGTGCCTCAACAAAATCACCTTCCAAATGTTCGAAAAAACCCCAAAACCGGTAACATAAAATTGATGAAATAAAGAACCATTAATGAATGCATACCCATGAAGTGTTCGTTGGCTATTGTTGATGCATATAAACCATGATACTTGTAGTGTCCCTTCCCGATCCACTCGAATTCTCAGATGAACCGAGTCAAAACGATGCAACTGATTGAACCTATTGACCTGTCATTCTGATATCATCCTGTATACTGAATAAATCCTATATGCTCAAATATTTATTATTTACATCATAAACAATATTTTATTATATCACAGGTTTTATATACACAACTATTATGAGTCCAAACTGTATGCCCATACATGCCATGATCTAAAAATGTCAAAGTACAAACAGCTTCCTTGTAGACTTCTTAGTCCGATAATGAACTATAATAGTTGCGGAAAAGACTTTTCAAAACCTTAGTCTTAATGCTGCTGAGTTAAACATAAAAACTTACTGAGCAAATTAAGCCCAGTAGATACTTTAACTTCAAAAGAAAAAAAGAAAAGAAAAGAAAGCACACGATTACATAGTTTAGATTACTTGGATGATCTTATAAGATGATTTCTACGTTTAAAGCACTTAGCACATATGTCATATGTATCAACACATCCTTTTAGATGACAATGATTATTTAAACAACACATTTACATAATGATCAATTCATGCTCCAATAGGTTAAAATGGAACCCAGGTGATAAGAAAGAACTGTATGACTGTATAGTTGTATAATTGTATGGCTGTATGATGGGCTGCTAGATCTCAAATATTTTATATCAACTCATAGCCTAAAGGCAGAGTGACTTTATTGTGTGAGGTGCAAATTTACTAAATTCTATGTCGCAACATTAGCCTAATCTAAGTGGTTTCTACCCCAACTTTAATGGAGCATCAAATACACATCATATTTCTTATATTTTAATGTCACGTACATGCAAACCACATGCCTTTTTGTTTTATGCTACCTTTTGTATCATCAACATTCTTATCATTCTTTATAATATGCAATCATACTAATGTCCCGTTATGTCATTATGCCTAAACATACTTAACCAATTGCTTGGAAATAAATTTATTTGCTTTTATTCCCTTAAGTGCCTCATCCTAATCACCACAGCCGGAGCATCAACAGTCGGAGCACTGATGGTCGCCGCCACGCCGATCGCTGAAAAATAAATTTATTTTCTTTATTTCGTTTTAGTCACTACCATCTTTGGTCTCTAAGTGCCGGAAAATAAATTCATTTCCTTTCACTTTCAGTCACCTGTTATCAGAAATAAAAATTTCCTTCCAGGCACCAGAAAATAAATTTATTTCTTTTTATTTCATTCCATTTCTGACCACTAGCGCCCGGTATGTAAATTTGTTTACTCTTATTTTCTTTCATACACTGGTATATAAATGTATTTTCTCTTATTTTCTTAAAAATTTAGGTATATAAATTTATTTTTTTTCTATTACCGCTTATGTTTTTCACCAAAATAACCAAAACATGTACTAAATTCTTCAATTCTCTTATTTTCTTAACAAATTATGTATATAAATTTATTTTCTTATATTTCTGCACATGTTGTCCACCAAAATAACAAAAATATGTACTCAAAATAACAAAAATCATTTCCTTGTACCATAAACACATTATACTACGGTTGAGTTAAGTGAGCATCAAAACTAAAACATTGTTCACGTTTTGGCATTTAGTGTTATAGTGATCTTCAAGTTCTGGATGTAGTAAGATGTAGATGCAGTAGTTCATGAGCTAGAAATTCAATTTGTGTAAATTGAAAACCCAAAGAAATATGCTAGAAGTAAAATCTATTATTTTTCTTTACTTCATCGCTTGTCAAACCGCCTCTCTACAGACATCTCTTCTGCCTCCTCCTTTTTTACCACCTTAAGACCATCAAATCAAAATTAAACAAAAATCCAACTCACAAAATGAAATAAAAACAAAATCAAAATTGGAAATGGAAATCAAAAGTTAAAGTTGAATCCAAAATGCAAATGAAAATTGCAAGAAAAATTTGAAATCAAAATGAAAAATCAAATCGTAATTGCATTTAAACCTACTCTTCAGTCTGATCAGAATCATTAGGGTGAGCAAAAAAATGAGAAAATCGAACCAAATGAGAAACTGACTGAGACTGAACCAAAAATTCATTTAACCAATAATTTGGTTCGGTCTATGATTTGTAAATGGGAAGAATTGAGAATTCAGTTCGGTTCAGTTCGTGATTTTAAAGTCTTAAAATCGAACCGACCAATAACCGAACCATTGATATTATACAAATATTAAACGGTAGAAACCCTAAAAACCTTATTTTCCTCTAGGGCTGCAAGTGAGCATAGCCAAGCTAAGTATTGTGCTGCTTAAGCTCGGCTCGTGTTAAATTCCAAAAACTTGAGCTCAGCTCGAGCTCGTGTGCGAGCTCTAAGTGAAAGCTCGGCTTGAACTTGTTTCGAAATTTCATATAATGCAAAACAATCTTTCCTAATAGTTATACGAGAAACACTTTCATAATATGGAGTTGCATGACGCATGACATCATTGAACATTTCATTTTCAACATGGTTAAATGGCAAGTCACGAATCATTATCCTAGTAGCAATTCCTTCCCTAACATAAGCATGGTCATACCTAAAAGTTGATATTTCATTGGCAGATCGAGTATTGTTTAACAATTTTTTAAAACCTAACATTTGCTGCTTACTGGAGATGCTACTTGTAATTTTTCGCTTAAGGAAAACTTACAAATGCCTTTGATATTGTGTTGTTGTGCCCATCTTACTGTATCCGAGTCGACAGTTGCAATGGATACACTTTACTTTCTTTGAACTGTCTGAAAGCGTAACCTCATACCATTAGTTTCTTCTTCATTTTCTTATTTGCAAATAGATTCTTTGCATCGTCACCAACCCCACTTGTATCTTCTGTATTTTTTTCATTTTTGCATCTTCCATCACATTTAAAATATTTTTAGCATGATCTATATCTTCAAGCTCTTTTTCTGCATCATCGGGAAGAGTTATAAAATCTTAGGTCTACGGTATATACATCCTATAAACTTAATGTCAAACACAAAAACCGATTACCAATAAATAAAAATTTAAATCAAATCAAACACCAAAATCATTTAACAAGCATTCATTAAAGAATATGATCCATAATATGTATGTTTATACTCTAAAACCATCTCTCTAAACCATCCAATATACGATTTAAATGCTATATGGGAGCAAAGCTACTATATCATGTTGATACTTATCCAAGACAACAGATAACAGAAGGAAAAAATGTGATATCTTTAACCAAACCAAGCGTTATTCATGACATCATTTTAAGCATAACATGCATTTTCATATTTCTCATCGCATAAACATAAATTTAAATAGAAGTTTCTTATTTGTTAAGAAATTAATGATTTTAATATGCTATTGATTAAGTAAAGAATGTGAATAAGTTAAGTTTTAGGCTTGTTTATAGTCAATTGACGTAAATAGCAGAAATGGTGGTATGAGAGTATAGTGAGAATCGAAGATGGAGCCTCAAGGAAGAGAGGTGTGAACAGAATTGGAAGCTCTGGGTTTCAATTGTGAAATAAAAGAGGAGCAGTGTAAAGCTTGAATAGAAGAAATGGAGAATGAGGTTAAGGCATGAATGACAGAAATAGAGGTGGAGATGTGATCGGCTAGAGTTGAAAGTTGAAAGAATCTGGAGGAAAGAAGGAAATAAAAAAACATGAAGTAGGGAGGCTGCCAGCTGAAGTGAAGTGATTTAGGTTATGTTATCAAAACAATGTAGTTTAAGGGAGGAAGTGAACCGAGCTACTCACAAGCTTATTTAACGATCTGCTCGCAAGCCTTTTTAAACGAGTTATTCGCGCCCAACTGCTTGGCTCGAGGTCGGCTCGTTTATTAAACGAGCTTGAATTTTTGGCTCAAGCTCGACTAGTTTATTATCGATTCAAGATCGAACCGAGCTTTTATCAAGTGAACACCGAGTCGCTCGCGAACGGCTCGGCTCTTTGCAGCCCTATTTCCTCCCTATTCTCTCTCATTTGCACTCACTTTTCCAAATCTCTAACCTAGCCACTCTATCCCTCTCCTTCTCCTACGAAATCCTTAACCCTCTGCCTCCTTCATCTCCTCCTTCAAGCAACTATAGGGCGTCTGATTCATCGATTTCACCTTTTCATTCAACTAATTTGTTGATTTTTATGGGTTAGTTCGTAGATTTATCTCTTCCAAGTGATTCCAAACGAGTTGATGAAGGAAGGAAGCAAGAAGCCTTTTACTCGCCGCCTGCTACCGACTGCTCTTCTCTTACGCTTCTATATTCTTTGAGTCTTCACCACCAACAATCGTGTGTCGTCTAGAAAACAAGTCCATCTTCTTTAACCTTCTCTTCACCTTTCGTTGCCATGGTTGAAGAAGACAAATAATTTGTGATTATGATTCCAGTTGAATGCTTGTGATTTTGTAATCTTCTTTCTTTTTTTCTTTTTTTCCCTTTTTTATTATATATGAATGATTATATTGTTAATGATTTTTTCAAACATAGATTCTGTAAGTGTAATTATTGTGAATGAATTTAGTTTTTTTTAGGGAAAGAATGATGATATTGTTAATAGTGTTTGATATTTGATTTTGATTTTCATTTCGGTGTTTTATATTTTATATTAATTGGAGTTTGCTTTTCTTCCATTGAAAATGTACAAAAATTGTTGTTTATGCACATTGTAGTTTTGAATTTGTTTTGGGGATTGTGCATTATTGTTGACATTCAGATTTGTTTTCATTTCAGTTTTAAAATTGGACTGATTTTTATGGTTTGGTTTAAGTTCCTCTATTCAATTTTCGGTTTCAAAAAAGATCATTTGGGTTTTGTTTGGTTTGAGTAAATTGTTTCGATTCTATTGGCTGAACCAAATTTGTTCAACCCTAGAAAACATAATCAAATAGAAATTATAAGCAGAATTAGCAATCAAATAGAAATCAAATTTTGTCACAGCTACCATGCGGAGGGATCTGACGTCGAGCAAAAATGGTCGTTCTCGCCAGCAGGTAATAGAAAGTTTGTTCGCTTTTTGAATACTACCATCAGAACGGTAGCGTGTTCTCTAAGAGTGAAAATAATAAAATGTGAGATAAGAGACGTGTTCTTAAGATGACACTTTTGGAATTGTCAAAATATTTATGTTATTTTTTGGTGTAAAATTATTCTGGTGGTATTTTATTAAATTGAAACATGTAGTTATGGTATTTTTTAAGTTTCCTTTTACTAATATTTATATTTATGATGGGCTAATTGCATTTAATTTTATTTTTTCATATTTTTTTAGTTGGTATAAAATTTTTCAATGGACCACTAAAAATGCAAATTGAAAGCAGATAGTTATTGAGACAGAGAGAGGCCTGAAAAAGAAAGGGCCTACCCTCATTTTCAAGCCACAAAAGAAAAGTGGACCTGGCCTCATCCTTTACCAGATTCTCTTTGTTTTCTTTGGATGTTGAAATATGATTTTGCCTTCTCTTTCTTGGGCTTTTATATATATATATATATATTGTGAATTCTTTTTTAAAAAGTATATATTGTTAATTCTTGAGATTTTTTCCCCTTTCATTGTATAATCCAAGACTCCTACAAAGATCCCTTGGCTATGTTAGTGATTGGAATAAGATTTTTGTTTTAAGCAACAGAGAGAGATTTTTAATTAATTATGTAAATTAACTTTTTTTTTTCTTTTTTTATAGAAAGCTTTGAATTGAATGAATTATAATTTTAAAATTCTTTTGTAAATTAATTTTTAATAAAATCATTTATAAATGAAATTTATTTATCTTCCAAATATTAAAAAGTGGATTAAAGTTTATAAGTGAATTTCACAAAGTTTTGTTAAATACTAAAATTCATTTGGACTTACTCTAATTAAAATAGTAATGTTATTAGAATTGAAAAAAAAAATAGTACATCAATTGCATTTTGGTTAAGAAAATTTTATTTCTAAAAAAGTGCCCTCAAATATAAGTATTTAATATTATTTTTAAGTAAGATGAGTGAGCGACATGTATAAAGAAACTTCTAATTTAATTTTGAATAAACAGAATTCTCAAACTACAAATAATTAGATAAATATTATATTAGTTAGATTTCAAAAATCTTGTAAAAAAAAAAAGAATAGTAAATTTCAATAACCTTCAAGAAAAATTTGCAAAAACAAAAAAGATAAGGTTTTGGATAATAATAGACTTTTATTCAAAAAATATATATATAATAATAGAGTTTTTGGGGTTTAATACCATATTCCGGAGTTAATAAACCTAAACAATCCTTTTTTCTTTTCCTTTTTATTTCAATTTTCGTTTTAAGTTTATTGATGTTTATAGTCAATTTAGAATGTTATTTTTTGCATGTATATTTAACTTACAGCTTGTTTAAAACTCGTTTATTGACATATGGTTTTCATTTATTCTTCTTTTTGCCCTTTTTACTTCATGTTGAGTATTTTGTTGCAAATGCTCAGAGTCAATGTGGTTGCATAAACGTGCGCTAGATCCACGCTGAGTCAAAGCATCAAGTTCTAAGCACGTTTTTCTTTTAATTTTAATTTTTCTTGGCTTCAATTAAAAGGGTTGTTAATTATTTTTTTAATAACCTAAGGTTTCACCTTTATTTTCTGCTGCTATGATTTTCTATTCAATTTTTTTTTTATTTTTTCATATTCAAGCAATGGTTTAATTTAATAGCTTTTTTTTTTCTGTAAACTTTTTTTTTAAATTATCATATTTTTAGGATTTTCTTTTTTTTAACAATTTTTTAGGATTTTCATAAATAGTCCCTCAATTGGCTTTGATTAGAGGTTTATTGTCTCTGCAAAATTAGGTTTTCTTCTTTGGGTCTAAACCCGTCATTTTTATAAATTAAGATTTTTTTTCCTATTTTTCTTTCTTTTTAATAAATTAAGGTGATAACTCTTTTTAAACTAATTTATGTATAAAGTGAGCAATAATTTTTACTAATTTTTTTTAAATTTTTAATATTAATTTCGTATCCACATATCACTAGTGAGAAAATCTCTTCAAAGTCAACATTTTTATTCCAATCAAATCCCTTCACAACCAGTTTTGGCTTTTACTTTAGCTGTGAGCTGCTTTATTCAATTTTCAACCGGAACACTTAGTTATTCTTCAATGCTTTATTACCTTTGAGGTAGTTTCACTAAGTTATAAATATGATTCTCATGCAAGGACTTCATTCCATCTTTCATGACTTTCAACTACTTATTCTTTTTACCATATTTTATTACCTCTTGGTAGTATTTAAGTTTTTCCCTTTGAGTTAGAAAGCCAGCTCATGAGAAGAATATCTCTGTAAAGATATTCTGCCTCTTACAGAAATTTTTTAATTGAGATGATTTTTCTATAAGAGTTGGCCCAATATCATTCTGAATAGGTTCACCGTCAACTTTTTGCTCATCTCTCTATCACCCTGTGGTTTACAAGAGGTTTTGTGTCAAGCTTAATAGGGAAATTCATTGATAGAATTTGGCTTTACATTTTTCTCAATGTTTTCAATGGTTTGATCTTATAGGAACACTACATCTCTCCTTCTCATAAGTTTTTTTTTTTTTTTTTTCCAACTAGATCCTATAATTTACACCCAAAATCTTTATTTCTATAACCCAAGAAGATGCATTGCTTTGATTTAAAATCAATCTTAGATTTCTCATCTTTGGAATATAAATATAGGCCCTACAACAAAATAGATTAAGATGATCATAAGAAACATCTTTTCATAACTTACATTTTCTGTGCATCGCGATTAAGAGAGGTTCAAGGTGAAAGATTGATAAAGTAAATAACAGTTCTCCTAGCTTCAAAAGATCTTAAAAACTTTAGCATAAGAAAGCAAATATCTAACTCTTTCCATAATGGTTATGTTCATTTTCTTAGCAATATGATTATGCTGTGGAGTTTTAGGAATTGTCTTCTCAAGCCTAATGTCGTTCTTTAAGTAATATTCTCAAATAGTCCCCTTTACTCACCACCAGCTTTAATACATTTTAACTTTTTTCCCATTTGCCTTTTTACGTTAGCATGTAATATTTCGAACATTTCAAGTAACTGGCGTTTGACTTTGTAGGAAAATCCTACACCTTTCTAAAATTGTCATAAAAAAAACCATCATAATATATGCAACCATTCAAAGATTTATTAGTCGTTGAGGAAATATTAGTGTGTACCAAATCTAGAATACCAATTTTTCCTATGTAGGGAATGAGACCTTTGAAAAAAGACTCTATATCGTTTACCATACAAATAATCAGTACAAGTTTTAAGAGGCATACCTTTCAAGGGTAGAACTTTCTGTTTGGTGCGAGTCTAAAGTTCTACCTTAGTCAAATAACCAAATCATCTATGTCACAATTGAGTCGATAAATCTTATGTTGCCTTACAACTGCTATGCAACCCTTAGCTTGGGTGTAGTAGAGAGTAAGAAATTTTTTTCCTCTACCAAATACCAAGTTACCTTTTGAAAGTTTCCATTTCCTGTTTACCAAAAAAATTGCAAAGCCCAACTCATCAAGGCAATGAAAATAAATCAAGTTAAAACTTGTCATAGGAGTGTATCTCACTTCTTTTAGTCAAAAATCATAACTACTATAGGTCTCATGCAAAGTCTTGACATGACCATAATCACTAAGAGTAAGAAAATAAAAGTATTTCTTCTTTGAGGATATTTGGTTTGAACGTGTAAAAACAATAATCCAAAGAGAATTTTGGTTCATGAAACACTCATTAATACCATCATGACCAACTAATGCACTACCATTACCAAATGCTTCAACATCAGTAGCAACTAAAACTACCTCTTTATCATCTTTCTCCTTAGCTTGTTCCTTCTTCCAATTTTACATTACTTTTAAATGTGACCATGCTTCCCACAATGACAGAAAATAATAACCTTTATCAATTCGATCTATTCATTAAATTGTCATGCTTATTTGAATTTTAAGAATGTGTGGTTTTACTTATATAATTGTCATGAGTGCATTTAAAATACTACTCATACCACTTGCATCTTATTTCTTTATTTAGAATGCTTTCCTTAATAATGACTAAGATTAGATTTCAATCTAGCATGTTACTGCGTGTTACAACTAGTGTCTCCCAACTGTCTGATAACAAAATCGATAGAAATAATGCATCCACCTCATCAACTAGTTATTGGAAGCACTCTCACCATCTTTGTACTTTAATTTTTTTTTTTCAGATAAGCTTTATTTTGCACATTTTTGCATTTATACATGTCTTCAAGCTTTTTTATATTGAATAAACATCTTTTTCATGAGCAATGTGATTTACAATACTCATTTCAATAGACTTTTTGATTGTCCCAACTGCTTTTCTGGCAATCATCTTCCATTCAGTCTCATTCTTTATAAATGGTCTAACAACATTCGACTCAATATTATAAAAAGATGTTTACTACACATAAGATTTTTATCAATATCTTCCATATCACATAATTTAAAAAGTTGAGTTTAATCATAATTTCTACCCCATTGTCTGACAAGGAAATTAATAGAAATAGTGCATACACCTCATCATCTTGTACCATTTTCAAAGTTATCAACTAGTTCAAAATTTCTTAAAGTTTGCTCAAGTGATCAAAAGCGCTCTTGCCATTTTTTGTACTTCAAATTACAAGTAATTTAATCAGCGTTTTTGCATTCATACATGTCTTTCAGCTTCTTTCAAATTGAATAGAAATCTAATCAGCATTTTTGCATTCATAATGTTATTGATAACACTCATTTGAATAGACTTTTTGACTGTCTTGAATGCTTTTCTATCAATCATCTTCTAGTTAGTATCATTCTTTATATATGATTTAACACCCTACAACGTAATAGTCTAAGAAAGATATTTCCAACACAAAAGATCTTTCTCAATATTTTACATATTATGGAATCCGATGAATTAAGTTTAATTATATTTCCTATCCATTTATCATCCATCTTCATTTAGACTGATACCACTGGTTGAGAAATGTCCACCAAAAAATCAATAAATAATCCTAATAAATTCTTTTTCCTCTTTTCCTTCATTGCATAAATCAAATAAACAATACAAATGATAGGAAGATACTACCCTAGACTAGGTTTAGGGTCCCTACATATAGACCAAACCAATTAGGATTTACACCTCATTTAATTAATAATAAAAAATAAAACATCCCCTCACCTTAATTAAAAATTGTAAGTTTCAAAATATGTGGTTCCACATTAATTAAAAATTTGAAGAATGGACTCTTGAATTTTATAAATTTGAAGCGTAAACTTGGTGTTTGAATTATATATGGATTTTACTTTGACTTCCATCATCTTGAGTTTCCAAAGATCGAAGAGTTGAATTTTTCCTTCAACATCACAATCAGATAATTCAAACTCATCAATCAATGTACTACTTACAGTGAGATTTCTGAAAAGCACCCATCTACCCAACAATAATTAGAGCAGTGAGATTTCTGAAAAGCACCCATCTACCCAACAATAATTAGAGCGTAATTCATGTATCTTAAAACCATTAAAGATGGAGAATAAAAAATGGTTTATCCTTCAACTTCAATTGATAATTTGGCCTAATGTTTATGTCCCTAACTCGGGTTAAACTTTGTGTGTGGGGATGTTTTATTTTTTAGTATTAATTAAATGAAAAAATAGATGTAAAAATTTCTAATATGGAGTATTCCCCCAAATAATAATAATAAAGCAAGCACAAAATCAATCAACCACAATAACACTAAATTTACGTGTTAATCCTTTGTATTTTAATTAATATTCATTTTCAGGGCATAATTAAAACACTTGGAACAACTTAGAGCAAAGGAAAAAATTAGCAAGAGGATTCATCACTAGTAGGGAAAAAACTTCACTAGCAATAGCAGAATGCAGACCATTGATATTACTATAGGGAAATATTTTCCTAGTCAAGCATGGAAGTGGTTACTTATGAAGACTTGTGCCTTTTCAAGAAGAAACATAATCCTCCTACAAGACACCATTTGGGGCACTCAAAACTATAAATATAAGAGTTCTCATCACCGTTAGAATTTTTTACCATATGTAACATAAGAAAAAATCAAATACTTAGATTAAGATGTAGAAAATTAGTGGAGGAGAAGTTGATTACCAACATCTCAACTTCCCAAAGAAGGTTTACAACTCTTTGGAGCAAGAAGGATCTCTCTATATTGTTTCTTCTTATCAAGGAGTTTGAATCTCTTCCTATATTTTTATTTATTCCTTGTTGTTTCATTAATTTAAGTATGAATTAGTCTTGTTTGACTAGATGCAAACATGTTTCTTGAGCCAATAAAATGATCTATTATTTGTGACTTATTTGTTATAATTGTTTGATTACCATTCATAATGTCGTTGTTAAATATTTCACAACGAAAATTAGCTTATTTAATGGAAAACTAGTCAAATTCACTTAGTATCTAATAATTTATTTACTTGTTTTATTTTAGTATATATTTAAAATTCATGAATTATGTTATTTGGTTAGCCTAAGCACTCTAAATAATCGATCCTGTAATATTCAAAGACCACATTCTACCCACCAAAAAGAAAGGAATGAATAAATAAAGCCATCAATATTCACAATAATTAAAAGCTACAAAAACTACAAACAATATTATAATAATACACATTACTGATTGCATATATACCTAAACTTAGTCATGATGAACATCATAAAATATGAAAATAAATCCTCTCCTTAACAATCAAGATACAGTAACTAACGCTCAAATTTCATAACAATAAGTGTTTTCACTTCCAATCCACCAATGATTCATCTCCAGCTTCTGCATGTTCAAAACGATCACATCAAAATTTTCTTCAAGGCCCGATTAATTCATTGAACAAACACACACACATAAATATCCAAATCAAATCTTGATAATACCTTTCCCAGGAACAATCACAACAGGTGCTGCTTTACAGTGGTGGACGCAATATTCACTCACACTTCCCTGCAACATACTGCAAGGAAACAAAAACAATACTCAATTAATTAAGTTGTTTTAGTTAGTTTTATAGAAGAAAGTCTGTATGCACCTTTGAACTATTCCTCTGCCTCTGGAACCCATCACTACAGCTGCAGGCCTTAGCCTTTCTGCTTCTTTGCAAATAACCTTACCTGCATCCCCTTCCACAATGCGCGCAACGCTCTTCACCTGATTCCATTCAAAATTAGAGGGATATAAATCTATTTCTGGAGATCAAAGATGATTTTATTCAAGTAAAATGATGACTAATGTCATAGCTATGGTGGACTTATGTAAAAGAAATATAAAAATGCGAAATTATTCATCAGAACAATATCCATGTTTGATTTTGAAATTAAGTTCAAAAATAACATCTACATGAAATGGAACCCAAAAGCGAAATTAAAATTAAGAATCAAATATCAAATTAACGAACATAAACATAAATATATGCTAAAAATTCAAACATGTTTGAAGTTTCCACTGACCATGACGATCTGGAAAGCCTCCACTGCAAGCTTTTCCATAAGAGACTGAGCCATCTCATAAACTACATCATTCTGCACACCTATTCAATATAAAAAAAAAAAAAATTAATGTTTCCAAAAAAAAAAAAACAAATGATTAAGGAAAAAAAAGAGAGGGACCTACTGGAAACCGCATGAACTAGATGGATGGTATCAGCTAAGCGGCAAAGATGAATCAAAGCCCAATCAAAGGCGTGTTTGCTATTGGGACCATGATCTATAGCTATTAGAATGTCTCTGCCTCTCCTTCTCTCTCCAGTCTCTCTCTCCAGCTCTGGCTTTGAAACTACTGGAATCAGCGATGGAAGCCTTACTTCTCTCCAATTGTACTCTTCTTCTTCATTCAGAACCTCCATTATTATTATTATTAGCTTCTGTGCAATTCAAGTATGGTTTGATGATCTTCTTCAACTGCAAAATTTGAAGTATCTGTCTTCTTGTGTTTATAATTATATGGGCCAATTTCTAATAAAAGGAGAATATTTTAGAAATGTTGGCGGTGGTTTCCACCTCTTTTGGACTTTTCTAATTTGAAGCGGCCGCCAAGATTGACGTGTTAAGAGAGGAAGGAGCTGGTTTTTGAAGTTTCTTTCACATGCTTATGGATAAATATTTAGAGTATCCTTACGTGTTTTGGCATTCAGGGACCTAGAAAAGTTTAGCTGTGGGTCAACGTTCTACAAAATATATAAATTATAAAATTAATATATTTAAAGATAAAAAAGATACTATCTATTTTTTTATAATTGAATTACTAGTAATAACATCATTATTTTATATCAAAGATACAAAAATATGCTATGGAATGGAATATCAATTCCTTGTTCACAAACATAATCTTTTTTTGCATCGGAGTTGAAACTTGTTTTTTAATATTTCTCCATATTATACTATCTATTTAAATGGACAACAACATTTTTACAATTTAATTATTTCATTATGAAATAAAAATAAAAAATTTGTATTTCTCTAACAACCAAGAATGTTTAATAATCTAATTTTAATTTAGCCATAAGAAAATGATATACATGGTAAAATTAATGATTCAATCCAAATATTTAGGTGCCCATAAATTCATATGAAAAGACTAGATTTATAAGATAAACTGATGCAAGCTTTCAATAAATTAACAAAAGAAATATATATTCTAACTGATCATTAGCAATATATCAATCATTCAATTAATTAGATAAAAAATTATATAAATATAAACTTATAAAAGAATGTGTACCTTTTTACATGGATAATTGATGCTTTGCTTTGTCAAGAAAATAAAAAATTCATTCAAAGAGATAAGAGAAAAAACATGCTGCTTCTATGATAAGGAAGAAAAGAAGTTTTAGTCACTTTTAAAATTAGGGTAAGTTATTAAATAGTAGAATTTAATAACAATTTTTTTTCCAAAATTTACTAAATAGCAAATAATTTTTTAATATCCAAATATCTTTTATATTATTAAAATTATAAATTAATTAATTAATTAAAATAAATTAAATAGTAAATAAATTAATTATGAATATAAGAACTGTAAGCCACCCTTGTGAATTGATCCTACTGTCTATCCGCCTCAAGGGGGTCACACATTCTGCCAAGAAACTTCGAATGCAGGTTATGACTTTGGGATCTCACAAAGAGTCACATGTAGGTCGACCATAGTAGCATTTGACCTCCAAGTGGCTAGCCTCCGCACTTGATTCCTTGAACTTCAATAACTTCAGGTTTTTTCAACCCAATTTACTCGGGGCCTGCTGAATTCCGAGAATTTCGGGATCCCACCAACACAACTTATATAAGGAAACCCCAAACATCACTCTAGGGACTAAGTCACTCACTAGGATATTAATTGGTGCGATGAGCGTAGACCTTTGAATTTTCATTCTCGCGCTCTCCCAGTAGCCGACCTTAGATAGTGAAAGTAATGTCTGGGAAACAGAAAGTGAATGGAAATCGAGGGGGGCATAAAAAACCTTCCTTTCTTTCCCCACCAAAGGGCAAACTTCCAGCCCCGCCTTCTAACGAAAATCACGATCCTCTACCTCTAGTGGCAGCAGGACCTCAGTAGTCAGGTGAGGGATCAATCCTGAATTTAAACATATCGCCTAATGACTTCTTAAGGTGCTTGCTGGGGAACAATTTTTTCCTATGGGACTTCAAACACCTGCTTAGTTTTACCAACAACTGCCTGTTGTTTCTAATCCCAATGCTTCAAGCTCAGCAAGAATTGGACCACTTAGCTTAAATTCCCTATCGACCTTGTCCTAGGAGCAGTTGTTGGGATTATTAGGCCAGGTTATACAATAGAATCCTCAAATTATCATATCGGCCGTCGATCAACATCTACCACCACCTCCGCCAATAGCTCCCAGAGTTCAAGGTAGAAGTGGTCGTTTAAATATCCGACTGAATGATAGAATGGACATTGAGGACAAAGGCCGGTGAAGGTCAGAGCAAGCTGAGGTTGATTGAAGGAAAGAGGACGAACAACTTTTCAAGGAAGGTAAAGAGGCATTGACTTGCATAGGGATCACTTCTAGTCGTACTAGTTATGGGGGTAATAGACAAACCACCTTTAGGGAACACAGAGGGGACATACTATCAAGTCCTCAAAGACTGAAATACTCTTTACATTATATTTAGTTTAGATCCACAAAGTTTAACATAATATACTATCAGGTCATTATTAATATTTTTATGTATATTTAATTTTTTATTATTATTATCTCCATCTGCACAATCACCCACCACCGTAGAACAACAGCCATCACCATCTCCACCTTCTCTCATTCTTTTCTAGCCACAACCACCCTCACTAACCACTATGTTCCATCAAAATGAACTGAACCTTCATCATAACAATAGAAGCACAATAATTTACAATTGATTTCATATTATTCAGCCAAAAATTACCAAAAACCAACAGGACGGTCGCTGGAAAATTACCCATCGAAAAACAACATAGATCGAGACTAATATCTATACCAAATGAAAGCTTATGGAGAGAGGAGTCATTTACCCTTTGTTTTGTCTAATGGTGGATGAAATACCACCAAATCATCGTCAAATATTTCTTCTTTCTCTCTCTTTAGTCCTCGGAAATGGCAATGTTAGCCGGCGAACCTCCCCTCATCTGAAAGTCCTCTTCAAGATGAAGCCATTTATATCGAGCTTACCATTGATGGATCACTGGAAACCCATGAAAAGTTCGTTGAAAATTTTTGCTTGATTTCTCTCTCTCTCTCTCTCTCACTCTCATTACAGTTGAAGGAAAAAGGAGGAGAAAAAGATGGTGGCAGTGGTCGAAGGAGGTAACGGTGTTGTGCCTGTGGTGGTTTAAGAAGAGGTGGTGACGATGGGAGTGGTCGAAGAAGGTAATGGTGCTGTGCCTATGGTGGTTTAAGAAGAGGTGTCGACGATCCTCTTTGCCACTGCTGCTACTGCAGATCGAAAGAGAAAAAACACAAAATGTGATCCTTAGTTTTTTATTCCTTCTTGTTGTTGTTGTCATTCTCGTCGTTGTTATTATTATTATTATTATTATTATTATTATTATTATTATTATTATTATTATTATTATTATTATTATTATTATTATTATTATTATTATTATTATAGAGATAATTTTGTTATATTTTAAAGTTAAAAAAAAAAAAGAAATTGGCTTTTTATTTGATTAACAGTAAATTGGACAAAAACTAGACACAATGACTAAATAGCATAACGGCTTGAAAAGTAAAGGACTTGTAAATTTCTACATAGAAGAACCCGATTACATATTATAGAAAATTTTAAGAATATCAAAGTAATTATCTCTCACTACAAACTTGAAAAATTGTTATTTACTTAATTTTCAGTTAAAAATTTAGAGTTTTCGTTTGTTTTAATTTTTCCAATAGGAAAAATAAAATTAAGCCCAAACGCATGGTGTCAAACTTCTGCCACAAAAGATATGTATAAAAATAAACACACTTTTTATTTTAATTTGAAAAACCGACTCAAGACAAAAAAATAGGAAAATAGACTCACTAAATTTTAATAATATTCTCGAACTTTTTGTTAAAATAAAAAATAAAAAAAAGGCTCTGTACAATTTTGGTATAAAATCTATATAATAATTGTTTAACAACTGTAATTGAACAATACCCATACAATAGTGGTACAAAAACAGCAGTTTAATATTTTTTTTTTATATTTATACAACAGTAGTATAACATTAGCGAAATATATTTTTTTATATTATTTTTTATAATGGGTCAATCTTCTAAATTAAAATAAAAAATGAATTTTTACTCTAAAATTAAAATAAAAATTAGATCTATTTTCTTAAGAATTTCAAAAAATATGGGATCAAATTTAAAAACTTTGTGATTAGTGTCAAGTAGATCCGCCATTATGTGTTGAAACTAACGCGTCGAATAAAATAGAATGTATAAACGATTATTTGGATTATTATTTATTTGTAGAGATTCGTTTCCTCCAATTTGACATGTGCATTGGAAGTGCTATTAGTTTCTTAAAGTTATGAACATTTGCATTTCAAAACATTTAAGCTTTATTAGATTGACAAAATAACCTACCGTACAATTAATTATTTACTACTGTTCTTGATTGATTCATATCTTCCAATATTTGCCATATCAACAGCTGCTTCAGATAACATTATCGTTACCAAATTCCCGCCAAGAAATTGTATAAGAGGTGGTTACTTATTATTTGTAGCTCCTTTTATGGCAAAAATGGGTTAACAATAAAAATTAAGTTTCTACTTTCCAAAAAAAAAAAAGAAAAAATTAAGTATTTATTAAAAATGCAAAGTTATCTCAAACTACAACAGATTTCAGATATATTTAGCTGATGCCACAATAAAAATCTTATCTTCTAGTAATGTTCTCAAATTTGACATTTTCAACTAATTTGTATAAAGGATTCATATAATAAAGACTTCAATCACTTCTACTATTGACAAAAGTAAATCGTATAGCTTATTTGTAACAGGGGAGAAGTGTGCAATTATTTTAAAGAATCACAGCTTGCTGTTGGGAAGCCCAGCTGGGGAATTTCTAGACCTCTTCTCCACCGCTCGCGACAGTTGCTTTACTGCATCCTTCTGCATATAGCGAGGTTTGCAGAGCCAGTCTCCTCCGTCAACCACCAATGTTGTTCCATTAACATATTTTCCTGTACAGAATTCAACTACATTGTTTATTACACAAGTCTGCAGAGTGAAATAAATGAGAATCAAATCAAATAAACAAATAAACCTGCATCCGACGCAAGATATAAAGTTGCCATAGCTATATCCCACTTCTCTCCCATGTTATCTAATGGCATCTTGTCCTTGGCTACTCGCAAAATCTCCTCGGGCGCAAGTTTACTTACACCAGTTGTATCTTTGATGGGTCCTGGTGCTATCCCATTCACTCTTATGTCATAATCTGTGCCCCATTCCAGTGCTAAGCTTCTCGTAATGCTATCGACTGCTGCCTGTACAATCGCTTTAAGTTATAATGCAATTCCAAAGCCCTTAAATTACTTTATTCAGTGAAATCATAAACCAACCTTGGCTGCAGATACATGGATTTGATACCAAGTAGCAGTATAGTGCAAAGTTGCACTTATATTAATTATAGTTCCACCTCCACTCGATGCATCCTTCCCTTTCCCTCCTTTCTTCATGTACTTGACTGCCTCGTGGCACATTGTGAAAGTGCCAACCGCGTCTATATCCATTACTGCATCAAATTCATTTCAGCGATAATTCTACGCTTAAGTCAAATTATTCTTATAAAGAGACCAACCAGTTCGAAACCCGTTTGGGGATAAATCCTCAGGTGCAACCAGAAAATTTCCAGCAGCAGCATTCACAAGAATGTCGAGCCTGCCAAAATGTCTAAAAGTGGACTCCAAAACTCTGATCGCATCTTCTTTCTTGCGAACATCTCCCTCGAATCCTACGGCCTGCAAGAAGCCACAATTACAAACTCAAATTGAGAAGACAAAATTAAGATTTACCTTTCTCTTCATTATATATTAAGTTTGACAGGAAAAGGAACCAATCTGCAATATAAACACTTTGAGTAGCTAAATTATAACTTTTGCAACTCCTTTGTGCCTCTTTGTTTTCGGGCATAAATGAATTTAAGTTAATTTTAATTCAATTATTCATTTAGATAACAAATCAAATTTACTTGTTGACACAATTTTTTAGCAGCTCTATATATAAATTGAATTTAATAGAAAACTGAAAGTGACCAAAACTAAATATTAGACAGAGGATCTGATATATATGTTCTAATCTGAATCATTTTTCTTAAAATCCTCGATTTCTAATACTTGTCCAACAATCAAACAGATAATAAGGTGATAAACAAACAACAAACGCCATAAAAAATAGAAGAAGTTAAAGGAAAGAAAATATTACAGGAACTCCAAGAAAGCGGAGAGAAGAAACGGCAGAATCAAGAACTTGTTTGCGTCGACCCATAATAGCAACAGAACAGCCATGTTTACCCAGTTGAGCAGATATCTCGTACCCAATGCCTGACCCTCCTCCGGTCAGCAGAGCTACCTTTCCTCTCAATATATCTGCCTTGAACGGTGACTCCGGCATTAGATTCTAGGAGCCTGGTATTAGTTTCTTCTTAATTTAATGAGAAACTATTAGTTTATTACAATTTATAAGAAAGGTAGAGTGGGGTCATCAAGCAAGCTTCGTTTTAGAAAATATCGTTTTGAACGTATATACTCTTCATTTTGTTGGGTTATGCGCATTGTGATGGAGGACGAGATGACACACCACACTAGCAAAATATTTGCCTAATTCCCTAGATCACAAATTTGTGCAATTAAGATACATAAAGTCTTTTGTATCTTGATTTTAAATGAATCCGCTTTCTGATGATTTGAGTCTCCATAAAAATAGATAAAAATATAGTCCTTTTTTATAATGCAAGAAATACATTTCCTAGATAATAATAAATGGGTGCAATTGATTGAGATCGGGACATATAGTTCTCAAAGTTGTGAAATCGGATATTTAATTCGTAAAATCTTAAGATTTTATAATTTTACTCAACGAATAACAAATCGAATTAAATCTCATGTAAAGCTTAAATGGGATAAAATTGAAGTAAAATCTTAAAATCAGTTGTAAAATCGGGTGAAATTTTAAAATTTTATCAATTTTATTTTAACAATCAAAATACTTGGAAAAAAAAAGTCCTAAAGAGCTGCCTTTTTGTTTAATACATTGAGCTTCCCTTATTCTAAATCAAAATTAGTTGTTTGTTTCGAACTAGCCTTCTTTCTCAAAATTATGGATTCATGTTTTATTTTATGCTTTTAATTCTATGTTAATTATACTTGGAAAATGTTTCAATTTTGCCAATTTTTGGGTTGATAGAGCATTATTTATCATTTTTAGGTGGAAAGTAAAATCTTATGATTTTACGATCCAATTTTACGTAAAATCTAAATGAATAATTGAATTAAAATTAACTTAAATTTATTTATGCCCCAAATCAATTTTTGTTTACCAATCTTACGTAAATCGACGATTTCATAACCTTAGTAATTCTCTTTATGGTCGAGAATTTCGTACTGATATTCTTATTTACTGAATTTATTTTAGTGAACGATAAATTACCAATCGGTAATTACCAGTTACTGACCAAATAGTGAAATTTTAATGATAGAGGACTATAGTTTCAATATTATTGACAATTTTTTTTTTTCATCTTCACTCATTCATGTCCACAGTAAAGTCAAATTTAATTTAATTGAAATATGATGTGTCCAAACTCATGTCCGGTTTATGTTCATATTTGGCTTGACTAATCCTTGTACGCCTCGAGCATAGAGAATATTTTAGAAAAATAGGCCAAGATTTTTGACAAACAAATTAAAAGGAAAAAACGGAAAGTATCTAAATGACCCTCCATTTAAAACTTTAGACTAAAGAAGCCCTTCAAAGTTTTTTGGCCCTCTAAGGACCCTTTCTAGATTTCCTTGCAACTAAAACAACCCACATTAATGCTTTTCTCATATTTTCCTTAGATGTGCATTCTACCCAACTGTTTTGAGATTAAAGTTTTTTGAATTCTTTCTATTTTGGTTTCTTTCCTCATCTTTTCTTCCTTAACTTTTCTGTGTACTTCATCTGTACTCAACATCAAATGCTAGATCTCATATACTTGTGAGAAATTAGTTCGATCGAAGAGAAAGTCGAGGAAGAGGTTGACGGCGCCTCAATTTTTGTCATCTACGTTACCGCTCAATTGTGTTTTCTGACGGGACTTCTTTCATTGATGGTGATATTGGAGGTTCCGAGTGGTAATCTCTTCTTTTTCTATACTCCATATGATACTATGATGGTTGACGCGTTTATGAATAGATTGTGCATGTATAGATCTATTGTCGATCGACTACAGATCTTATCAGAAATTCAGTGTCTACACTTATAGTAATATCAGATTTGTATTTAATTTTTCATTTGGTAGCAATTAACTATTGTTAAAAATATCGATTAGATTTCTCTTTCTCATAATATTAGATGTAGAGGATTCTTTGTTGTGTTCTTAAGGTGTACAATGATTATCAAATATTTAGATGTAGAACTGATGCTAATGGTGATTTGAACTTATTTAGGTTATGAATGTGAGGTTATGGTTTTCATTCAATGCGTGTATTGAAGTTTCAATTTTCCAGGAAGCCTAGCCAAGAGTTAAATGCAACTAGACAACTGTTTATTAACTTTTTGGAGTGTGTTTTGATGTAGCATTTTCTTTTTTGTTGTGCTTTGTACGTAACCATTTTTCATTTGATGAAATTTGATTATAACTTGCAAACAACAAGGCATATATTGATGGTCAACGCACTTGAAAGCTTGGAGAATTTTTTGATTAGATAGATAAACTACAAGAACTTTATTGATCTGTTATGAACAAAATATGCACATATTCTGAATAGCTTTTGTCTTTCTTCTATTTGTTGATAGTGTGAAATTGTTGTGTTTATGTTCTCGTTTGCTTTATGACTTGCAGTTTGAGTTATCTTTTGGAGAAAAGTTTTGAACCATGGAACCAAAGCTTTCTGTAGCTTTTTTAGTTTTTTTTTTTCCGTTTGTACTTGTTTTTTTCCCTCTTTCTGTTATATGCTCCTTCAGTTGAAATATAATATGTGTTGATTCATCATAATTGCCATTGGTCTTGCGTATTACTTTAATTTTGCATGTTTTTTTATTATTGTTTTAAGTTTGTGAAAAGATGTTGATTCATCATAATTTTCATGATTTTAATTTCAAGCATATACTAAAACCATTGGTTTCAAGTTTCGTTTCCAGAATTCTCATGTCATTTGCGTTGGATATGGTTGTCTTTTTTGCCAATTTTGTGTGATTTTTTTTCTAAGCAGTTTGTGAATGAATTCTGAACTTTCTTTTAACATATTATGAATAATGTGTATGGCTTTAAGCATTTTTATGAACAGTTTTTGAACAATTTATGAATAAGTCCTAAACACTTTCTAAACAAAAGTTTTATATCTTTGACAAATTTGCTATTATATTTCTCTGAACATATTTCAAATAGTTTTCGAAAAGTTTGGGAAAACTTTATGAAAAAAATATGAATATATTCTCAAAATTTTTTTATGTTTCTTGTATATTTTTTCTTAAATTTGAGCATATGCTGATAACAATCAATTTTAAGTTTCATTTTCAATTTAATTTAATTTGGTTCTACAAACATGTTTGAAACAACATATGTCAAATTTATATTTTCTTTTTACTTTCCTTCCCATTGTTTCCTAAATTAGTAGTGAAAGAGCAGTAGAAAAAGTTAAAAAGCAAACATTATTCATTTTGTAATTTTTTTTTATGTTTCTGTTATATGCTCTTTTTATTGAACTAGAATGTGTGCTGATTCATAATAATTGTTGTTGGTCTTTTTAGTTTGTGAATGAATGTTGGTCTTTTTAGTTTGTGAATGAATTTTGAAATTTCTTTGACTATAT
>CANUEY010065559.1:0-11461 GCA_948099555.1 Croton setiger | reverse complement strand
TCCATGTTTTGCTTCAAATTGTCAATATTGCATGTATTATGTCTTACTTGGGTTGTTTTGGGAAAAATGCATGAGTTTGGGCTATTTTAGCAATTTTATAATTTTTTTAGGGACCTATTTGTAATTTTTCTTATTTTGGATGACCTTTTTGTAATTTTATATTTTTAATGCTTTATTTTGTAAATATTGGGTTTGGGTTTAATTTAGGGTTAATTAAGGGTAGAATGTAAATTTATTGGTTCGGTTTGTAATTATTTTCTCCGAATCGGAGAAAGAATAATTTTTAATTTCCGCCCTTTAATTTTCGTATTTACCGCTTTCGATGTTTGATTTGATTTTTCCGAATGACCGATTATCGCCAATTAGGAACATCGCTAGTTAAATCATAAAAATAATTTTTTTATTTTAAACTTAAAATTGGAAAGAAAAACAAACCAAGAGGCCGGTTTTTACCGGGCGGCGGTTTAATAACAAATTAAACCGTCGTACCCAACTCCCTTACCCGGATTTCTGTATTTGACTTGTTGCCTTTAAAATAAAAACGGAGTCACTTTTAAAATAAAATCCTTTTTTAATTTTTCCCGAATTTTCGGGTGGCGACTCTTTTTCTTTTAAAATAATTTTTAAGACCGACCAGTTTCGGCACTTCCCTAAAACAAAAATTTTTAAAACAAAAAGTGTTTTTTTTAATCGTCAACAACGTGTAAAATGTTCTTGGGATGAATTATAGTTGATTAGAAGTGAGAAATTAAGGAGAGAGTGGCTGGTTTTGAAGAGAGAAGAGAAAACAAATTTTTAGGCAGAATTCTGGGTCAAGGAACAGTTTTACGAAGGGTACTTTGTGCCTTTGTACTTGTGATTGAGAGTGCATGGGGAGATTTGGCTTCGATAGGGTTGTAGAGGGTGTGTAAAGGAAGAGTTCTGTGGTTTTAGTTCACCGGAAAACGGCCGAAGGTGGTCGTAACGATCGTCGGAAGTTGAGAGAAAAACAGACAAATTTTGGTTCAGGGTAGAAATCAGTGTGGGAAGCCAACTTTAGGCCATTATATCTTTCGATCCAGAAATCTTTTGGAGATTTGGCTCCAATGAATTGATAGAGGGTGTGCAGGGAAAGAGATTGATAGGTTTAGCTTGCCGGAAGGTGGCCGGAGGTGGACGTACGGTTGCCTGGAAGTAGGCTCGAGAGGCAGGAATTCTGGGTAGGAGTTAAGCTGCTGGAGGTCAGGGACGACCCAAAACGGATGCAAGGGCTGCGTTTTGACCAGGCAGAGGCGCGGTCAAAATGCTTGGGCAAGCTGCGTTTTGATTAATTGAACCGCGGCAAAAACGACGAAGAGTGGTGCGTTTTAGGGAAAAACACGCGTCCAGCACCTGTAGTTTGGTAAAATCACATTTTGACCCCTGAACTTTCTGCCGCATTTCAATTAAGTCCTTTTGGGCAATTTTGCAAATATTTTTTAAGTACAGATTGGCCCCTGAACTTATAAATGTTTATATTTTTAACCTAAAGACTTTTATAAATTATAATTTAGCCCTTCCAGCCTAATTTCGACGTCCTGAACCCGTTTTTAACGTCAGAAATTTATTTTGAGGCTGTTTTAAGTATGAAATTAAAGATTTAAATGTTTATTTAGAGATTTTAAATTGTGAATTTATTTTAGTGAATTAAAGAGTTTATTTAAAGTTTATAAATGGTTTTAATAATTATAATTATGTTTAATTATAATTATTATATGTTAAATAAAGATTGTCAATTATTTTTATATTGACATTAAATGATTTTAAAGCAGAGATTTTTAGAGATTAAGTTTTAAATTATAGAAAATTAATCGGATTGAAATTAAAACTCAACTAAATCAGAGAATTAAATATTAAAGCATGCATTATAGCTTATATGGGTCCCAGAATTGATTGTTGAACTTGATTGCTATATTATGCATTATATGAGCGTCGATTCCTCGAGCAAGGCGGGGTGAATTACCCGAGACCCAACCGAGCTCAGAGCAGTAAGGTAAGCGTTAAACACTTATAAAATTGACATGTGATATTGCTATATATGTTATAGTTTATTTGAACTGTTGGACCGGTATTGAAGCCCGGTCATATTTGTTATATAGGAAATAGATGATATGTTTTATTGAATGATTTGGACTAGTATTAAAGCCAGTCAACTGTGATATATGAAAAGTGAATTGTTATGGTTATATTGATTTGTTTGGACCGGTAATAAAGTCCGGTCAACCAGAGATATTTATTATATGACTTGATTTATTTGTGGTTCCTGAGTCGGTACTGAAATCCGACCAGTTGAGTTATTTGATCTGGATAGAGATATATATGTTAATTTCACCGGTACTGAAATCCGGTTATAAGTTTATATGAGAGATATTGCAAATGTCTATATTGCATAAATGCATTTCACATGACATAATTACAGGCGTTGTGATTATCGAAGCCAGTGTGTGCAAATTTCACCAGGAAAAACCTACGGGTTTTTATAGAGATGCCTACGGGCTTATAAGATATAGAAAGACCTACGAGTCCTATATGCTACAGAGATGATCTTCGGATCTTACAGAGAGAGGTTTGGCCGATGGTTGATTCCGATCTTCCTCATTTGCTAGATCCAACTAGAGAATCGACATAGGTGAAATTCCCGGGGCAACACTAGGTCGATAATCACAACTAAAGAACAGAGAAAACATGACATATAGCATTATATGCATTCTGAGATGATTATATGATTAAGATGTTTATATGATAGAGATGTTTATATGATAGAGCTGTTTATATGATAGAGATGTTTATATGACAGAGTTGTTTATATGATAGAGTTATTTATATGACAGAGTTGTTTATATGACAGAGTTGGTTATATAACAGAGATATTTATATGATAGAGATGTATATGACAGAGATATTTATATGATAGCGATATTCATATGACAGAGATGATTATATAATAGAGATGACTATACGACAGAGATGATTTATATGATAAAGATGGTTTTATTGATATGTTTTGATTACATTGCTTTATATGCTATGTTTACACTTACATATAATTGTGTAAGGACTTATATGGATATGTAAAGTAACACAGATGATAGTATCGGTGATTAATTGGATAAAAGGAGTTCTGAAAGATGAGTGCCTATGACAGGTTTTGTTTAACCTTATGCATTTATGATATTATTGCTTTGTTTATATGGCATAATTTGCACTTACTGAGTTCGCATCTCATTATATTGCCTTTACATAATTCCAGGTTTCACTTGGAGCAACTGACAGCTTCAGTTTTGTCATCCTACCTCTGGGTCGGTCAACCGAAGATTAGGATCTCTCTCTCACATTTCATTATTAGAATCATCTTATCATATAGATGTTGTTTGTTATATGGTTTGTAATCTATTAATAATGTTCATAATTAAAAGAATATGTATATTATAGTAAATAAGGTATGACATGACATATGCATGGTGAACGTCATTCCATTCCATGTAGAGATATTATATGTTAAAAATGTTGCTCATATAGTAGGTCTCTGTGTAAAGTTATAGTATAGACATGCTTTTGTGACATATGATGAATGTTTTGATATATGTAAGGCATGTTATGTTTGAATATGCTTACAGTATAGAGAATTACATTATTAACCACAGATAAAGGTAAAAGAGAAGAGATGTCATATGCTATACATGCATGATTTGAATGACATGATATGTATGTCATTATAGTTTAATATATGTTTAATAGAGAGGCCATATACTATACATGGGTGATGTGAATGACATGTTCATGTATGTGTTATATATGTTAAAAACTATTAACAGATTTAAGAAGAGTATGCAACATGTTATATGTGTTTTAAAAACAAAAATATAGCACGTTTTATGACGTAAGAGTATAAGTAGAGATGTTACAGCAGTACTACCTCGTCACTCTTCTGTGCCATTGTAGAACTGATCTATTTCCAGACAGCACTATTCTCAATTTTTTGAGAAAGAATTCTTTGATTTTAAAAGATTTTTGGTTGTTGGGATCAAGATCTAAGTTGCCACAGTAATTTAGTGTGTCGTGGCGATTTTGATCTGACCCTATCGAAACTATTCTCAGATTAGTGGAGGTCCAAAATGTTAACAATAGAGATTTAGTTAAGAGATTTTAATTCTTTTCTACTTGTATTATTCCTTCTGTTCTGAACATTATTTATATTGGTTTTACAATGTAGAACAGATCAAACACAGTGATCTTGTTTACAAATATTTTTGATTCTGATTATAATTTTTTTGATTTACAAATCTTTTGATTTAATTTTCTAACTTGGTTTCCTTTTCTTTTGTAGATTCTTCTTATCTCCTTCCTGTTCTGGCTTACACTCCCCCTCAAGTTAAGTAGTGAGATCTTCAATGCCCAACTTGCCCAGAGTGTCATTAAATGATATGACTGGAACTGCCTTTTGTCAAAATGTCTGCCAGCTGTTTTTCTGATCGAATAAATGGAAGACATATAATATCTGCTTCAAGTTTTTCTTTAATGAAATGTCTATCCACTTCGACATGTTTTGTTCGGTCATATTGAACCGGGTTTTCAGAAATGCTAATTGTTGCTTTGTTGTCACACATCAACTTACAGGTGTCTGATTTATAACCAACCTCTTCCCGTAGTTTTCTTAACCATAGAATTTCAGTTATTCCTCTGGCGATCCCTCGAAATTCAGCTTCAGCATTAGATAAGACTACTACTTTGTGCTTCTTGCTTCTCCAAGTTACAAGATTTCCACCAACCAATGTGAAATATCCTGAAGTTGATCTTCTGTCTACGGGACTGTCTGCCCAATCCACATCAGTGAATGCTTCAATATTTAAATGTCCATTTTTCCTGAACATCACTCCTTTTCTAAGTGATCTCTTCAGATACCTCACAATTCTAAGGACAGCTTCCATATGTTTCTTTCTGTGGCTTATGCATGAATTGACTGACCACTCCTACAGGGTAAGCTATGTCTGGCCTAATATGTGAAAGATATATGATTTTCCCTACTAGCCTTTGGTACTGACCAATATCTACTAATTCACTTCCTTCCACAATTTGTAACCCATGATTGACCATAATTGGGGTGTCAGCTGGTTTGTAGTCCACTAGTCCTGTCTCAGCCAGTAAATCTAACACATACTTCCTTTGAGAGATAAAGATGCCTCTTTTAGATCTTAAAACTTCTATCCTTAGGAAGTATTTCAACTTTCCCATATCCTTCATCTCGAATTCTTCGAAGAGTCTCCTCCTGAGAGTCTGAATTTCTTCCTCATCATCTCCGATGATAATCATGTCATCAACATATATGATAATACATGTTATGTAATCACTTCTTTTCTTGAGAAACAAGGTATGATCTAAATTGCTTTGATAATACCCATATTTTTTCATAGTTGTGGTAAATCTCCCAAACCACGCCCTTGGTGATTGTTTCAATCCATATAGTGTTTTCTTTAACCTGCATCCTTCTCCATGATAAAAACCTTCTGAAAAACCGGGGGGAGCTTCCATGTATACTTCTTCTTTCAAATCTCCTTGCAAGAAAGCATTTTTTACATCAAATTAATGTAATGGTCAGTCTCGGTTAGCTGCTAGAGAGAATAGAACACGGATTGTGTCTATTTTTGCCATTGGTGAGAAAGTTTCTGAATAATCTATACCATAGGTTTGAGTGTACCCTTTAGCTACCAATCTTGCTTTATGTCTCTCAATACTCCCATCTGCTTTGTATTTAATGGTGAATACCCATTTACATCCAACTGGTCTCTTTCCAGGCTGTATTTCAGTTATCACCCATGTGTTATTCTTTTCCAGAGCCTTCATTTCTTCTTCCATAGCCTGTTTCCAATTTACATCTTCTAATGCCTCTTCTACCATTTTTGGAACCGTGGCTGAGTAAAGAGCAGTGTTGAATGCTTTCCCTTCAGTAGATAAGCTCCCATTTACCACTTTTGTCAGTGGGTATCTAGTCTTCCGAGATTCAAATTCGGGTTCATACCATTTTGGTGGTACTCCTTGGTGGAAGATTATATTTTTCCTGTGTTACTGGAACATGCACTTCTGTTTCTTCGGGATGTTCTATGGTTTGTTCATCAGTTTCTGCATGATTATGATGCATACAAGTAGAAGGATCTAGAAAGGAACTACTGACCTTTGGGATATTTGCCAGAGAAGATGATTTGGATGATTTTGATGTATTGGAATGTTCAATGTTTTTAGGAGCAGACTC
The DNA here is from genome assembly GCA_948099555.1 of Croton setiger. Lineage (NCBI taxonomy): Eukaryota > Viridiplantae > Streptophyta > Magnoliopsida > Malpighiales > Euphorbiaceae > Croton > Croton setiger. The sequence goes on along the minus strand of CANUEY010065559.1, from coordinate 5,196 downwards.
GGTGGTACCGCCTACTTGCTCTGTTGGAAACGTTTCCGTTGTAATTGGACTATGTAGCCAACTCAGTGGGAACACATTAGGACTCTCCCCCTGACCATTGTGTTGGGTAAAATAGAACTCTGTTTCAAGGAAATCATAGTCCATTGTAGTTATGTACGGTTGGTTTTAGGGTCAAAACATCTATACCCCTTTTGGTTAACCTCATATCCCACAAAGATACATTTGACGGCACAGAGATCAAGTTTGGTTCTCGCATGTTTCGGAACGTAAACATAAACAGTGTAGCCAAACACATGAGGTGGAAGATTAAGGTGTGCTGGTATATGGGTATATTTGGCCAAGGTGGATAGGGGTGTGTTATGGTCAAGTATTTTTGTGGGAAGTCGATTTAGGAGATAAGTGGAGGTAGTTATAGCTTCCGGCCAGAAAGATTGAGGAACTTTAGAGTCAAGCATGGGCAGGTAGTTTGGTGTATAAGTCCTTTGTCACTAAAAAATTGTTGCATGGTTGTATTAATATACTCTCCACCATTATTAGATCGGAGAATTTTTATCTGTTTTTGAAACTGGGTTTGTATAAGATTGTAAAAGCACACAAATTTCTCATGTACTTCAGTTTTTTTCTTTAAGAAATAAACTCATGTAATCCTGGTACAATCATCAATAAAGAGAAGGAAATATGTATAACCATGTCTACTAATTTTCGGGGCTGGACTCCAAATATCTGAATGCACTAATGAAAAAGGACTATCGACCCTAGTGTTTGTAGGGTGAAAAGATTGCCTATGACTCTTAGCCAACACACAAGTTTCACAATGAAAGGGACTATCTTTATTAAAAACTGGGGAAACATAGTTTTTAGGTACCCTGGTGATGGGTGTCCCTGAGGTCGGTGCCATAGCCAGGCTTTAGATCCACTGTTCCGTAAGCAAGCGATACCGTACCTTGTTGGCCTACTTCATCAACATAATACAGCCCATTATGTTTAGAACCACAACCAATGATCTTCCCGATCTGAATATCCTACAAAATACAGAACGTGGGATGCATTAGAACAGTACAGTTGAGTTCCTTTGTGACATGACTAATAGACAACAATTTATGAGATAGGCCTGGAACATAGAGGCACTTTGTAAGTCGGAGAGAAGGGGTAATAGCAACAGTTCCAGCCCCTTTTACTTGAGAAAAACCTCCATTAGCTATCTGGATAAGAGATTTATGAGGTTTTATTAGAGATTGGAAATCACTATAGTCGTAGGGCATAGTGTCCCTTGCTCCACAGTCTAGTATCCATCTTTCGTTCTTCTTTGAAAAATCAAAAGAAGTTATATAGGCAGTTTGGAGGTTTATATTTAATTTTGGCCTTTTTTTGTAAAAAATTAAAGTTAATCAGGACTTAATAGATCATTTTTAAAATTGTTAGGTCCATAACTTAAAAAATCAGAGTTTGAGGGGTTCTGCTTGTATAAGCTAGGGTTTGAGGGGTCTTTTAGTAATTTTCCCTCTAACCCTAAGCTTAATTTCATTTCCTCCAGATTTCCCTTACCGCCGCCTGTTCCCATTCCTTTCTCGTCTGTTGCTCTTCCTCTGTCTCTCTCCCTCCTCGATTCTGCACCCTTCATGTCTGTCTCTATGGCCTCTCCTTCTCTGTACAGCGTGTTGCCTTCGGCGCTGGTGGTCATATGATCGCCTGCCATGTTGTAGCTGCTATACCTCGGCCTCCCTTCTTCTTGTTCTCTGGCCACCAGTCTGGGTACCCAATTATCTTGAAGCACCCGTCTCTAGTGTGTCTGGTTCCACCACAGTAGGTACACTTCAGTTGCGATTTATCCCGATTCTCCCGCCGGGATAATGATCTGGATCCTCTGGCCGAATCTGACCAGCTAACTAAACTGTTTCCCACGCCCGAGGGAAATTCTCCATGTGATGGCGACTGTTCCTCATTCATAATCTCCCGTCTCATGGCTTCCCTTCTGAGAGTAGCGTACGCGCTTTCTACGGAGGGAAGAGGAGACTGTTTGAGCATATCTCTTTGATCTGCGTCGAAAACTGGCTTTACTCCAGCCAAAAAATTAATACAATCGGTTATTTTGTTGCAGTTTATTGAGATTGCTATATCTTCTAGACACTGCATAGGGTTTGGCAATCTCCGTTCGATCTCATTCCAGAGGGCTTGAAGCTGGCCATAATATTTCTCCAGGGTCTGCTCGCATTGTTTCCGATTATTTGATCTTACCATAAGATCAAAGGTTTGTAGTGAATTTGCTCCACTACTGTAAGTTTCTTCAATGGCCTCCCATAATTCTTTTGCTGTTGAATAATTAATATACTGATGGACAATATCATGTTCTATGTTCTCGATTAACCATGTGATGACGACAGAATCATTCTGAACCCACAAAGGGTATTTTGGATCTGTTTGAAGGGGATGGGAAGCAGTGATGTCGTTGAGTTTACCCCTACCCCGAATGGCTAAGCTCATTAGTTTAGACCAGATTATGTAATTCTGATCATTCAATTTGGTTGAGATTAAAACTGGTTGGTTGTTATTGTTCTCTCTTGGTTTTTGGGTGAGGTTGATGTTCTGGATTATTTCCAGAAGCTGACTCACACTAAAGGGGTTGCTGGTTTCCCCTATTCCTTCTGTTCTGGTTGACGAGACAGTTGTTTCTTCTGCCATTTTTCAGGTAAGACTGATAGGTGATGAGCTTTCCAGATTGCTAATGGCCTCAATGACCATCAACAAGCTTTGATACCATGTTAACAATAGAGATTTAGTTAAGAGATTTTAATTTTTTTCTACTTGTATTATTCCTTCTGTTCTGAACATTATTTATACTGGTTTTACAATGTAGAACAGATCAAACACAGTAAATGTGTTTGATCTTGTTTACAAATATTTTTGATTCTGATTATAATTATTTTTGATTTACAAATCTTCTGATTTAATTTCCTAAATTGGTTTCCTTTTCTTTTGCAGATTCTTCTTATCTCCTTCCTGTTCTGGCTTACACAAAATTATTATTTTATTATTTAAACACTAAATTTATGTGATTTTAAATGAGAAATGAGACTAGGCCTTCAAGGTTTCTCCTTTCAAACCTCTTGAAAACATAGGTTCCATTTCTGAAATGAAACCTAATGACCTTAATTAATACATTGTGGTCTTTAAGAAGAAGAGATCTAAGGAGATTTAAAGTAGAACATGCACGCTTATGCAAGAAATGAAAAGAAAGAAGGTAAAGTTTTACCTAGTCTTTAAGGGATTTAAAAGCTTTCAACCTTTTAGAGAATGACCACCAACAAGTGTCTTTCTTCCTCGATTTCTTAGCTACTTTCAAAACTTACTCATCATAACCCAAAAATCCTCTTACTTTTGATTGAAAACAAAGGTTTCTTGAAGATTCCAATCCAAAATGGAAGGAAACCTTCAAACCTTATGTATTTCCCTTTTTTCTTAGCTTAAAAATCCTTAGAAACCTTAGGATCTCTCTTAGGAAGAGAGAAAAATTTATAATAGTATATTTTGCTTCTCAAATGGCTAAGACTCCTTTCCTGATGGCTAGAGGTGATATATTTATAGTATTTTTGAGAAATGGCATCCTAGACACGTGTTATTTTGACAAATAGTTGCATTTCCAAAAATAATTAAGTGTCGCCACAACACAAGACAGTGCTGCCAAGGCATAGCCACGTGGTAGCTGATGTGGTGCTTCTTGCTCCCCAAGAAAGGTCAAAGCACTGCTGCAACAAAGTACAGGACCACTGCGACACATTGCTGCGCTGTCACGGCAGAATTCTTCGCCACTTTTTGTTGATATTTGGAAAATCTAAAAAACGCATCAAAACTTATCGATAACTTTTCCTATGACACCGAAGGCTTTCCATAAGGTCAACACACTGGTCGGACGAGGTTAAAAATAATTTTTTCTTTTAATAAAAATGATTTTACCATAGAAGAAATAGTTATGAGAGTAGAAAAATTTTAGCATCGGTTAGATCAATTCTTAGCGAGTTTGGAAAAATTCTACACTTATACGACAAACAAGCTTTAAGAAAACAACATTTAGCTTTTAAATAAATATTTTTTGTGAAGTTTGGGAAGGAAACTTGCTATATGTGAAAATTCATTCTGAGAGCTTTTGAGTTATCTCATCATTGACTTTTTATTTTTGGGGTAAAAAGAACATTAACAGCTACGTTGGCCAACTTATTGGCTAACTTATAAATCAATTAAATGCTAACTACTAGTTATATCAAAATTTATAATTACTGTATAAAAAAAGAAAGAATACTAAGTATTGGTCTTATATATGTGTTAGTAAGAAATGCATTTTGTTGAAACTCATTATTTAGAGTTGTATTATGTGTTAATGATCTTTTAGTTTGTGCATATTGTTGACGCTTGATTTTTGCCCCTAAAAAATACCGATGATGATCAATGCTCTACGCTCGAGATATCCAGAATCCTCCTCGATTTGGTTTGTCGGTCTTCAAATATTTTAATCTCTCGTGTCTTTTAAAATAACATTCTCAAAATTTCTTTTGTTTTCTTTTGAAGAGAAAGGGGTATTTAATTGGAAAATTCCCTTTTAATTGCCAATTTTAAGAAAATTCAAATGTTCCAAGGAAAATTAAAAATACTCCAAAATATTGAGGTTTTTCCCTTAATTTATTAAAATTAATTTGTTCTAGTGGTCGATTTCTAATTTTGATATGAGTAGAAATTAAGAATTGATTAGAAATTAAATTAATTTTGGTGAATTAAGTGAAATTGGATGAAATTGAAAAGAAATTGAAGTTTTGGGGTGAATTGGTAATTAAAGAAGGGAAGGAGGGATTTAATTGAAAAGAAGGCATAAATTCTGGGGTCAGAAATCTAATTAAGGAGAAATTGAGGTCTGGAATTGGAATTTGGGTTAGAATCAGATCGAACCAGGGCGGTTCGATTTGAAATTTCGGTTCGATTCAAATCGGTTTTAGGTTCAATTTCAACTGAATTTAATCAAAAAAAAAAAATAAAATTTAAATAAAATTTAAATAAAATAATAAACTGTTTTAACAAAAACAGTCGGGCCACAGGAGATTAAAGCTCCTTCGATTGAAAATTGGGGAAGAACAGGGGAATGAAATCCCTAACCCCAAATCGAAACCCAACGAGAAATTCTGAGGAATTGAGCAAGAGAGATCCAAATTG